>VSTD030000674.1:0-14957 GCA_008808055.3 Sporobolus alterniflorus
GTTTGAAATTTCACCCGTGGGTGCGGGTTCGGGTCTGAGTTTTTACCCGAACATATTTTGTTTCGGGTCGGATTTTTTATCAACCCGACCCGAACCCGACCCATTGCCATCCCTAGGACCAGGGGTGGGTTGCACCATTTAAGTGAGGTGATGAACCTCACCCTAGGTGAAATATAACATATAGCAAAATAATAATATATTATCAATATAATTTATGATTCACAATTTCTAAAAAAACATATAATTCATTTCCTTTTCCTTTTTCCTTTTTACCCTTTCCCTTTCGTTTTTTTCTATTTCCTTTTTCTCTCGTCTTCCTTCCCTTCCCGTGGCCTCCTCTCTTTCTTAACCAAACGCCGCGAGCCTCTCTCTCTCTCGGACGGCGGCGCGGGGCGGCTTGCGGCGAGAAGCCAGCCTCGGGCGCGGTGTCTCCCACCAGCGGTGCGTAGCGTACCTCAAGTTTCCTCCACCATTAGTGGTTCACTGTAGTGAACTTCACGTCGCGTTCGCCGATAACGCTCCGCGCTGCAGCTCCATTTTCCGCCCGGTACTCGATCGTGGCGTCGCGCAAGGGATCGATTACCGCTCTGTGGACAGTCTTAGATCCTATCTTCGGCCCCACGGCGGCCGTTCTTCGCGGCGAACAGGCTGCCCCCATCAGTCACAACCGCGGGTAGTCGCCGGCGCAACAGATTTTGTTCCGGCGCAGGGCAATGGAGGCGCTGCGGGTGTGGAGGTGTTCCTCCAATCTCTTCGGGTTCACGGACTCCCATGCCGGGAGGCCCCTCCGCCTGCACACCCAGTGCTGCTCCACAACCACAGCCACCGCAAAATCGCCGTCGCAACCGCCTCAGGACCGCTGCCGCCGCAGCGCCTCCTCCTCCCCCGCAACCTCCGATCGCGACTCTATCCGCGCCATCCGCCTCAAAAAGGTCAGCTTTCCCTTAGCCGCAGCCTGCTGCACCTTTACTAGTACAATGTTGGGCGCGTCAATTCGTGGTCCATGCCACTACTATAGGTTGAAGAGCTAAGAGGGAAGGGTTACGAGCCATACGCGTACAAGTGGGGTAGGACTCACACGACCAAGGACCTTCAGCAAGAGGCGGCTGTGTCCATTGCCAGGAGGATTGTTGCCCGGAGAGCATTTGGAAAACTTGTCTTTATGACTATAAGAGATGATACCGGGACTATTCAGGTATGTCTTGCAACTCGCCTGCTTTGTTTTCCATTACTCTCAACCGAGTTGTAAACAAATGTTTGTAGCAACCACACTTTGCACCAAATTCATGAGGAACTGATCAATATTGAGTTAGGACACCATGGAAGATGTAAATCATGCCCTGTAGTTCACAGCTCACAGCTGTATCCATTGCGATTCGTAGCTTCTGAAACATAGGTTTTTTTCCAGCACTGATAATGTAGCAACTGCACTTTGCATCAAATTCATGAGGAACTGATCAATACTGAGTCAAGGCACCATACGTTGTAAAATCATATAATGTATTTCACAGCTGTATATATTGTGAACGGTAGCTACTGAAACATGAAAATTTTACAGAATTGATTATGTGTTTCTATGCCCTTTTCTGTCTTTGGGTTATTGGTAGCTTTACTGTGAGAAAGACAGCCTTTGAGGACCAATTTGAGCAGCTGAAGGCATTTATTGACATTGGTGATATATTAGGTGCAAGTGGATCTGTAAAGAAGACTGAAAAAGGTTCATTATAATTCTGTAAAAACTGCATTTACTGCTCCATGAATGTCGCTATTATATTTCTCCATTATTTTACTGGCCAGCAATCACCTAAACATTGTAGCTTAGTTATCTATCTAGGAAGTGTCTTCTATAACTAGCCATGCTTCTTAAATTATATCCTTTAAAAAAACATTTTATGTGGATCTTGGCGAGTTCTATTACTATCTGACCAAATTTTAAATTTGAATAGAGAAAAATGTGAACCTAGAACCTGCTTCATTGCTGCTGAGTGCTGATAATATGTGAAGGTTGTAAAGAAGCAAGAAACGAAAACTGAAAGTGCATCTAGGCCTCTAGTGGATTTTGGTGTACTGAATGACAACTTGATTAAATGTTTAATATTGTGTGTTAAGTGTATAAGCAGGTTCTAAATGAAAGTACAAATTTGTTTATTGATACATCACTTGAAGTACAATTATTAAGTAAATGGAACTATGTGATCAACACGTATGACTTGGTCATAAACAAGAAAGAATTGATCAAGTGCTACTTTTAAATATTAGATATCTATGGAAGTAACTTGATCATAAGAAGAAGATTTTCAAGAATAAGTCTATAAAAGACATGAAGTGATGTGTGAAATAAGATGTTAGTTGAATAAGGACTAACAAGGACTTGACCACAATAAATCATGCATCGGAGAAGAACAAGCGGTAGTCTTGGCATCGAGGAACCGCATGTGATAGAGAAGGGCAGGTGGATATTTAATTCGAGGAATCAAGCTAACTATGAAGGATCACATATCATTAAGTGTCAATCTTTATTGAATCAAGATATCAAGTGGCTTGAAGATCAAAAATGCAAATTGATCATACGTGTGAAGTATTTCAAGTCACAACCTCTAAGAGTCAATGACGAAGTAAGATTAAGTGTGACAACCCTCATGAAGTTAAAAAGAGATGTAGTGACAACTATCAATATTATGCAATCTCAAGTTGAAGAATTGTCGTTTATATTTGATCTTAGTGTAAACATGTCGCTCTATCAGGAGGGATACCATATGGATTGTCAACAAAGTCTTAATGCTCAACATAACCTAAACACTCAGGTGAGATGAGTAATAGTCTCATACACTACACATCTCACTGAACCAGGAAAAACAAGACAATTTGGTTTTCCAAACCAGAGGGTCCGATTTTGCCTATAACGACTAAATATCAAATGTTGGATATTCCAGTTCTAAAACTGGATGTTCCGATTTTTACTGGATAGTTTTCAACGGCTAATTTTTAGGGATAGATATAAAAGCTTCCCCCTCCCTCCTTTAGAGATTGCTGGTTCCATCAATGAAAACACTTATCTCATAAGCCTTTGTGAGCTCTCCACTACACATCTTAGTGAGGTTTGTGTGATTTATGAGAAATCTAAGTTAGGGTTGAGTGAGATCCTCCTTGTGAGCATTTGACCACTTGATCTTTGTGAAACAATCTTTGTGCCATTTGTTACTCTTGTAGTTGAAGCCTCCTAAACAGGTAGGTGTCGTCCTAGAGCTCCCAAGGTTGTGGTAAGCCGTGGAAAAGTTTGTGAAGGTCTGGTTTGCCTTTGCAATGAAAGAAGTAAGAGCTAGTTGAGTGAGAAAAGCCGTTGAAAGAGACCCGTCTTGGAGTTGGCTCTTGGTGGATAACTCAAGCTTCCTTAACGGAGACGTAGGGATCACGTGGTGGTGATTCCGAACTCCGGCAAACAAATCATCGTGTCAATCCTTTTGTTTGCCTCATTGTATTCTTGCTTATCGTTTTGCCTAAGTAACTTATTGGCTTGATTGATACTCTAGATTATATGAGTAGATTATTGTATCTCTAGTCAATTTCCTGAGCTAGACCTTATATGCAATATTGAGTAACTCTAAAGTTAGCGTCGAACTCATCAGGAACTTGATTTTTGCAATTCATAATTTCTGTCCCTAGAAAATCAGAGTGTCAAATTTGATAAACTGGAGTGTCCAGTTTTGGAGTTTGAGTTCTTAAGTAGATTCTTTATAAATCTACTTCTAAGGGCTCTCCAAGTTGTTGTTATATCTTACTTTTATTTATAAAGTTCCTGAAAGTATATTGAATTGGTTTTGTGTAAATCTCTCTGACAAAATCGGAGTGTTCGATTTGTCAAATTGGACTATCCGGTTTTGGCAGTTCTAATTCCACTGCAAGTTTTATTAAATTTTAGAATCGTATATTCAACCCCCCTCTAGGCGACATCAATGAATTTTTAATTGGTATCAGAGATTAATCTACTTATTATCCATTCTTCAAAATAAATCCAATCATAGATCCGTCATCATGAGAAGGGGCCCTATCGAAAGCGGTTTCCGGCCACTCGACTTCTATCGAGGTCCTGAATTACTAAGCATAACCATACTATCACGACTTTTGCTTTCATAGGGTAAACAAGGTAAACAGGAATGGTGTCATAATGCAATCTAGGGCTTCATCTCTCCAACAGTCAAGCCTGTGGAGCTGCACTACGCTTAGTTAATTCCGCCGCTTTGATGTAATCTTTTTCAGACCCCCGGGTCATTATGTAAGCAATATTACTCATTTATTTATAACATTGCGTCTGTTTATCAATTGTTGACATGCGTGTGATTTGAACATCCTAGGCACACGTATGGAGGCTTCGTTCCCTCTTTCTCAGAACGGGGTATGACAATTAGGGTTTAGGGTTTATGATTTGTTGCTTTACTTACATAATCAGAGACACGCTATACTAATGAGTGTCTCCCTTTGGTTACAAAAGCGGACAAATTTCGTATATTGATTTAACTGAGACGCACGGAAAAGTAGAGTGTCTCCTTTTTATCCTCCACCGAGTCAGGTGTCGCCTCGGTGATGCGAGCGCGTCAGAGTGTTGAGAGACCAATAAGCTCACGGAATAGTTCCGTGAGAAGATGTAGCGACAACCGCACCAAGATGGCACGCCCTCCCACCAGCGGGAGGGGAAGCAGAAGGTGGACAAGGAGAAGGGTGAGGAGAGGGAGTTCCAGGACTCCAAAAGGGCGTTTATGGGGGTCTATGACAACTCTGACTCTAAGTACAGTGACAACAAGCGCCACAAGGCACTCCACATCATGTTCGGGGGTTCCTGGGACATTACGACCCGGCGCATCATCAAGACCTTGCACCGTGAAATTGCGGCCGCAACGCTCGGGCCAAGAGCAGCGCCGCACCACAAGTGGATGGAGACGTCGATTATGTTTGACGCCTCTGACTACCTGAAGAGTATGTCATGTGTCGGGCAGCTCCCGCTGCTTGTCTCCCCAACCATTGCCAATATCAAGTTGTACCATGTTTTAATCAATGGAGGTGTGGCGCTCAACCTCATCAGTCTTACAACTTTCAAGAAGTTGTAGATTCCAATGGAGAAGCTCCAGTTGTCACGCCCATTCTCAGGAGTGGGCCCGGTGTCGGTTATGCCATGTCGTTTTATCTCCCTCCCAGTCACATTTGGGACGGTTGAGAACTTCTGCATGAAGAGCGTCCTCTTCGATGTCGTGGACCTCTCATTCAAACACTATTCTGGGTAGACCAGCTCTGTACCAATTTATGGTGGTGGCTCATTACGGGTACCTGGTCCTAAAGATGCCATCCCCAGAAGATGTCCTCAAGATTCGGAGAGACCATGACACAGGGCATGTGCACTAGAGAAGCTCCAGGCTCTAGCAGCAGCTCAAGAGGCCGCTGCTGAACCTGGGGGCTGGGATCCTGCTCTGCCAAGCTCATGCCAGTGCGGCTCGACCTCAACACCCCATGTGTAACCCTCTGCCTAGGAGGACGTCCCCATGAAGACCATCCAAATCGGGGTCGAAGCTGCTCAGACTACCCATATCTCTGGTGATCTGGACAGTAAATAGGAACTCGCGCTTATCACCTTCCTCTGGGCTAATATCGCCGTGTTTGCCTGGCAACCATCGCAGATGCCTGGGATTCCTAGGGAGGTAATCGAGCACCATCTAAAGATCTACCCTGACGCTAGATCGGTCCAGCAGAAACCCCAAAAGCAGTCTGCTGAGCGGCAAAACTTCATCTGTGAAGAAATCAAGAAGCTGCTCGATGCCGGCTTCATACGGGAGGTCCACCACCCTCGGTGGCTGGCCAACCATGTTGTCATCCCCAAGGTCAGCGGGAAGCTTCGGATGTGCATCGACTACACAAGTCTTAACAAGGTATGTCCCAAAGACCCTTTTCCCCTCCCACGAATAAATCAAATTGTGGATTCTACCTTTGACTATGATCTACTGTGCTTCCTAGATGCTTATTCAAGTTTCCACCAAAACCAATGTCTAGAGAAGATGAAGAACACACTGCATTTATAACAGTAGATGACTTATTTTTTTATGTCTCCATGCCTTATGGTGTTAAGAATGCTCTTCCTACCTTCGTACGTGTCATGCATAAGACATTCGGTGACCTAATTAGGGACTTGGTAGAAGCGTATGTCGATGACATCGTTGTCAAGGTCAAATCGCGTGTATCTCCGTTGGATAATCTTGTCATAGTTTTTGACAGGTTGCGCCTGACCTGTACCAAGCTGAACCTGGACAAATATGTGGTCGGGGTCACCGCGGGCAAGCTCGTGTTCCTGGTATCATACCGAGGGATTGAGGCCAACCCAGAGAAGATCAAGACAATCGAAGTAATGCAGCTTCCTGTCTGCATCAAGGACATGCAGAAGCTCATGGGATGCTTGGCCACGTTGAGCCAATTTATCTCTAGACAGGCTGAGCGGGCTCTCCCATTCTTCAAGCTTCTGTGAAAGTCCAGACATTTTGTCTGCACTGAGGATGCAGAAGAGGAATTCCAGAAGCTCAAGAAGTATCTTACCTCACCACCAATCATGGTAGCTCCAGAGCCTGGTGAGCCTCTACTGCTCTACAATGTGACTACCACGAAAGTCATGAGCATTGTGTTGGTCACTGAGCGACCGGACCCACACACTCCACATGAGCTCGGGAGCACCTTTGCCAGTGGTTCAGGGTCCCAAGACTTGCAGAGGAGCCAAGTGCTGGGGAGGCAGCCAGGTCCCAGCTCCCGAAGGTCTACCCAACCCACGGTGACACCGGGTCCCAGCCCCCGGAGGCCACTTCAGGCCCTGATGACCAAACGGTCATGGGGTCTCAGAATTCAGAGGTCCCTCCGGATCCAGAGGATCGAGAGCTCTCGGAGCCCGAGCCCATGGAGATAGATGCACCAGACCCCCCCCCCCAAGAGGGTCTGGACCATCCAACGACCGGTGTACTACATCAGCGAGGTCCTCCACGACGCTAAGACGAGGTACCTAGAGATCCACAAGCTACTTTATGCAGTACTCATTGACTCCAGAAAGTTGCGCCACTACTTCCAGGTTCACAACATCTCAGTGGTGTCCTCGTACAAACTGAGGGCTATGCTCCACAACCCTAATGCGACTGGCAATATCGCTAAATGGGTAGCGGAGTTGTCTGAGTTTGAACTAGATTTTATATCACGCCATGTGGTCAAGAGCTAGGTGCTGGCCGACTTCATAGTTGACTGGACACCATCAGCAAGCCACCAAGGGGGCCCGAACAACTATGAGCTAGAGTCTAGAGCTCCCGTCTTCACCAGACCCCACTGGACTCACTTTTTTGATGGCTCCTTGCGTAAGTAGGGTCCAGTGCGGGGGTACTGCTTCTTGCCCCACATGGGGACTAGTTCAAGTACATGGTGCACTTGGACTTTAAAGTGACCAACAACATGGTGGAGTACGAAGCCCTGCTCTTTGGGATGCCTGGGACACCTAGGGAGATGATCGAGCACCATTTGAAGATCTACCCTGACGCCAGATCGGTCCAGCCGAAACCCCAAAAGTAGTCTGTTGAGTGGCAAAATTTCATCCGTGAAGAAATCAAGAAGCTGCTCGACGCTGACTTCATATGGGAGGTCCACCACCCTCGGTGCGGGCCAACTATGTTGTCATCTCCAAGGCCGGCGGGAAACTTCGGATGTGCATCAACTACACAAGTCTCAACAAGGCATTCCCAAATACCCTTTTCCCCTCCCACGAATATATCAAATCGTAGATTCTACCTCCGACTGTGATCTACTGTGCTTCCTAGATGTTTATTCAGGTTTTCACCAAATACTAATGTCTAGAGAAGATGAAGAACACACTGCATTTATAACAGTAGATGACTTATTTTGTCATATCTCCATGCTTTATGGTCTTAAGAATGCTCTTCCTACCTTCATACGTGCCATACATAAGACATTCGGTGTCCTAATTAGGGACTTAGTAGAAGTGTATGTCGATGACATCGTTGTTAAGGTCAAATCACGTGCATCTCTATTAAACAATCTTGCCATAATTTTTGACAGGTTGCGCATGACCTGTCAAGCAGAACCCGGACAAATATGTGTTTGGGCACACCGCGGGCAAGCTCCTCGGGTTCCTGGTATCATATCAGGGGATTAAGGCCAACCTAGAGAAGATCAAGACAATTGAAGCATTGCGGCCTCCTGCCCGCATCAAGGACGTGCAGAAGCTCACGAGATGCTTGGCCACGCTGAGCCGGTTTATCTCTTAACTGGCTGAGCAGGCTCTCCCGTTCTTCAAGCTTCTACAAAAGTTTGAACCTTTTGTCTGGACTGAGGATACAGAAGAGGCATTGCAGGAGCTCAAGAAGTATCTTACCTCACCATCAATCATGGTAGCTCCAGAGCCTGGTGAGCCTCTACTGCTCTACATTGCGACTACCACGGAAGTCGTGAGCATGGTGCTGGTCACTAAGCGACCGGACCCACACAGTCCACATGAGCTTGGGAGCTCCTCTGCCAGCGGTTTAGGGTCCCAGGACTTGCGGAGGAGCAAAGTGCTGGGGAGGCAGCCGGGTCCCAGCACCCGAAGGTCTACCCAACCCACGGTGACACCGGGTCCTAGCCCCCGGAGGGCACTTCAGGCCCTGATGACCAAACGGTCACGGGGTCTCAGAATTCAGAGGTCCCTTCGGATCTAGAGGATCGAGAGCTCTCAGAGCCCGAGCCCATGGAGATAGATGCATCAGATCCCCCCCCCCCCGGGGGAGGGTCCGAACCGTCTAATGACTGGTGTACTACATCAGTAAGGTTCTCCACGACACCAAGATGAGGTACCTAGAGATCCACAAGCCACTTTATGTAGTACTCATCACCTCCAGAAAGTTGCGCCAGTACTTCCAGGCTCACAAGATCTCGGTGGTGTCCTCGTACCCACTGAGGGCTGTGCTCCACAACCCTAATGCGACTGGCAATATCGCTAAATGGGCAGTGGAGCTGTCGGAGTTTGAACTAGATTTTGTATCATGCCATGCGGTCAAGAGACAGGTGTTGGCCGACTTCATAGTTGACTGTACATCACCAGCAAGCCACCCAGGGGGCCCAAACAACAGTGAGCCACAACCTAGAGCTCCGGTCTTCACCGGACTCCACTGCACTCACGACCACCCATAAAAATAGTATAGCCATGAGCCTATATGGGTACGGCATGGTACAGTATGTGATGGAGTTTAGTCTTGGCATACCAACCAACTGTGCGGGGAAGCTGCGATGGCAGAACCGCTGGGATATTCAGCGAAGCTGTGATGGCTGAACCATGGGATGGTGTGGGTACAGCTGCGAGGAACCCATAAGGCACAAGAGGGGGGCTTCTGGGTGTGTGTGATGCTCACACTGGTGGTGAAACCTCAGTGGGTATGTTACAAGCTAGATGAGACCATTGAACAGCCTTGTAGTGATTTTTCTAGCACACACCTCGAAAGTGTGTAAGGGTGCTCATTGATACAATGAGTATCCGGCTTTCCAAGGATAATCACGACTCATGGGGCACGTGTACAACCTCTGCGGGGTGTAAAACTGTTATAACAATCGTGCTCACAGTCATGAGCGGCATAGACCCTCACATGATTAGTGGAAACCTGGAATGAGTTTTTGTTAAGTCTTGGTTGGGTTGTGTCGAAGTGGGTTTTATTAGGTTATGTGTCGGTCACAGTGAGACTCCGTGATGCGATCGAGGCTATTTCTCTAAGAAGATGAGTTCGTTACTTGTTTACTAGATTAGTTAAGGCATAAGCTTTATTACTGCTTTCTACGAGTCAAACCAAAGTCTAACCTTCCTTACTATTAGCATTCATGTCATACTTTCCCTCATACTTGCGAGTAGCAACCATAATTCTACTCAACTTGTCTGCATTATTGTTTAGATGGACTCGAGGAGTGGAGTCAAGATTTTCAGCCTGGTCCCGAGGATGATTGTTAGTCGGCCTCTCCATCGGTTGACGCCTGTGAAGGCTTATGCTACATGTAGTTTTTTCGCTGTAGTGATGTATTTTCTTCAAATCCACGGGTCATTATGTAAGAAATAATTACTCTGTATTATCGAATATGACACATGTTTATCATATTGTTACTGTACATGTGATTTGAACATCTTGGACACACGTATGGAGGCTTCGTTTCCGTTTTCTCGAAATGGGGTATGACAATGTATCTTTCAACACTCCACACAACAAGGCCGATATCGTGCGCATGCGAGACATGCAGTAGGCGGCACATTAAATGATAACAAGACATGTGGACAGGGGATCTGCAGGACCACAACAAGATAACACCGGTCCACTGGACACTCACAGCAGGCCGCTATAGTGTAGCGTCGACCTGCTGCTCACTTACGATGGGCAGCTACAGTGTTGGGCGACCTGACAACCCGACGCTGCGCTGCACAAGCATATGACATGGCGAGACGATAGGACACGATGGCCTCCATACCGTTGAAGACATCATTTGCTACACCAGATAGGTAGCGCCCTAGTACGCATGGATCCAACCACCTCAGGGCCACCTGTCGGGCCTTGGGTCATATTGTACTTGTCGTGGCCTTAAGCTATAAAAAGGTCACGCTAACATTAGAATCACTAGAGCCAAGCACACTGCAATACAGCTCCTATTTTCTTATGGATGTAGGGTATTATGCTATAGTGGCTCAAAACACGTAAATCCTCATGTCCACCGTGTTCCTTCATAGCTTACATCTTATTCGAGCCAAGCCCTCTCCAACAAAGAACCACAACGACTGCTCTTGTAGTGGTGTCGGTAGAAGTGTCATAAAACCACTTTGACAAGAAGGCTTAATAGAATTGTCCTTGAAGCCGCATCTTGGAAATCTCATTCATTTAGTATGATAACAAAATTCTGAATCTAAAAAAAATCAATTTGTTTTTTTATCACCCTTCGTTTCCACCTTTTTTGCCGTTGTTTTGTTCATATTTTTTAGCTCTAGTTTCATCTCTAGTCTACCCCAATTTATTTAAGACTAAAAGTCTTGGTTGTTGTTAATACAAAGTAGAGATATAAATTTCCACTTCATTCTTCACGCATTGATGTCAGGTACTAGCTGGTATCTACTCCATCTGTATTTAAATTGTTGACATCATTGATTTTTTTGCTACATTTGAGAATTTATCTTATTCATTTTTAAAAATTATTATATTTTTATTATGATTTGATTTATCACTAGATTTTTTTAAAATATGGCTTATAATTTTGTATATTGTAATTAATATTTTGAATAAGATGAATGATCAAACTAGCGTAAAAAATCAACAACGACAACAATTTAAATCTGAATAGAGTATTATTTATTTTGTAACTGAAAGAAATGGTTTATTTTTTATGAATACATGTGGAAGTTTGATGATTATTAGAAATTCTTGGAAATGGTACTGCGTTAGGGAAAACTTGGTGCATCCCCTGCTATCATCCAAATCGGAGCGCTCATCCTGTTTGCATTGACTCAAAGTCATCCAAGTACCATGATGTAAACGGAAACATGTTTTGCAAAACTTTCAAGTATAGTAACGAAAATGACATTTAAAAATTGGGCTGGTTTCCCTGAATTTTGGTAAAGCCGGTTAGTCTGGTAGCAACTGATGAAAGTTTTCAAGAAAATGAATATGTGTACCATAGAAAAACAGTTTTCTCGGTTTACTAACCATTTTTTTATGAAAAAAGGTTTTCTTTACTATAGCATTTTTTTAAAACCTTGGTCCTCTGTCGTATATCCTGAGTTATCCTTCTTTGTATGCGTGACTAGAAGAAGATCGCATTAAAGTTCTGCTGATCTTGACCTTCCAATTTGAAAAAAAAACACATCATAACTGTTGGAGGCTTTGAAGTGCCATCCTTAGTATTTAGATATCTATTATGGCCTACCTAGCAAAGGTTTCATGCTAAAAAATGATAATGGTATGGATCTATATGCCTCTTATTTGCTCCGTCTTTTTATGGCTTTCACTTAACTGAGTTAGCCAAATATCCTATTCGAAGCATTAGTTAGTGGTCACATTTTAAGATACATAATGACGTTCTAATTCAAGATTCATTGCTGAGTGTGCTCATCACTCAGACACGACTGACACTAAATTCTCACACTTATCATGTTAGTCATAGCTCACGGCCACATCCCATGATATATATATATATATCTTCACAAGGCTCTGCTTGCGCCATCTCTCTTGCTCTATGTATCTCCTGCATTTTTCCATCCCTCACCACTATTCATGAAAAATAACATAGCTCATGATAAAGAACATAATGTGATCATTATGCCCAGTGCCAAAGAGTTGTAAGATGTAGAGCTCCATATGCTAAACCATCCTCTCATTTTCTCTGCAATAAGATATCTATGATTTAGTGAAAATGAAGGATCAGCCCGAGATTTGAGGGGGTTGAGATGGCCAATCTCATGTGTGTCATCATCAATCTCATTTTGCTTGGTGCTACGATAATAACAATATATCCCCCTCTCTCCATCTTTGGTTTTTATGTTTTAATTAATTATACTGCAAAAGTACTCTAAATTTTCAAAAACTACTCTCATAGTGCTGCTGGATCATCACAAAGTCAAAGTGTATATCCATTTCACCTCTGTTCTTTCTTTCTATTTACTACGTAGTTTTTTTATTGTGAAAAGTTTTGCAGACAAATCATGTGAACTCTCTCATCGGTTCACTGACACGCTCATCAATTAGCAAGGGCCTATCCTAATCATGCTAGAAAAAAAAACAATCTTGAACGAAATCTCTTCCACAATAAAAATCCGGACCTTTTTCAAAATCTCTTCCATGAAGGCTTGCCATACATTTGAAACGCTGCCAACCTTTCAATAGGAAAAAAACCCGGCAGCATCGAATTTTCACATCGTTTCAAATTTCTTTCCTGAACCGGCTCACGAAGAAAACAGACTGGCAGCTGCACATGGGGTTCCAGCCCCGTGCGAGCGGCGCGAGAGGAGCCCATCCAAACACAGAGGCTGGTGGCAAGTACTTGCAGCTACAGAGAAGGAAATGTAGCAGCCATGCTTTCCTGAGCCAGTCCCAAGTCATTCGCAAAATGGAGGCAACGAGTACGCACTGTCAGCCTGCGTCCTTTGGTTCCCATCACTGATACGTTGAATGCTCTACGTCCACGGTGCACCGGTGGACCGACTTTAGTTCTGTCCGTTCTCCGTGACCCACATATCAATCTACAGAAACCAGCACACCGGGTCTAGCCCGTGGTTTCCTTTGTGCTGGCACGAGCACATCGCAGCGCAGCCTTTGCGAGGCGGGTGGTTTGTGCGGTTGTGGATATCCGAGGAGGTCGTGACGGCTCGGAGACGGCGGCAGGGGCTAACGGCTGGGATCCTCTCGTGAGCGACAGTGCTCTCGCCTTCCGACCGTTGGATCCACGGAAGTTCGGATTCCCCGCCTCCGTGATGCTAACGCCGTACCAGATCAGTGGGCCAGGGAGGATCGTGTCGCTGGGCGCACTGACACATCGCCGTACCTTTAGCGTGCACCGAGGAAGTGGCGAGCACGGGGCGTGACAAACCAAACTCATCCTCTCACCGGTCACCGCCCCGTTAGCGGTCTCCGCCACGTGTCTACTTCCCACGCCCTCATATCACGGACGGCCCAGACCGTCTGCTATGAACAGTGGACGGACCGCGGGAGGAGCACCCTGGCGCGGACGGGGTCGGAAATTACCTTCCTGCCCTCGCGCCCTTCTCGGCTCGTACAAAAAGCCTGTGGGGGGCGAGCAGGGCCGGAGACGCGGTTCCGAACGGAGGAAAAGGGGAAGGGGGTGAAATTTCTGGGAGCGGCCGCCTCGCCTTCTTCCACCACCGCTCCCCTCTAGGTAACTGAATACATCACTCCCCCATCTTATTTTTTAGTTGAAAATTTTCTCCCTTTTTGTTGAAGGATATTCAGAGCGGTGCTAGCTTGGCATTTTGAGTGTTCTTTTATCGTGTAATTTTTCTTGTACGGATTTGGGCAGTTTTACATCTAGGGTTTTCCGGTTTTGCTGCATTTCGCATTATAGATGTGATTCCCTTATTATTGCCTTTAGGTTTTGGGGGAGTTTTAGCAGTGCAGTAAATGTCCTTTCGGACGGAGTATTTGTTTGGTGTCCTTCGTTTTGGGCTGAAGATTTAGGATTTCTGTGCCAGAGTAGTGTTCCATGGATTGTTGAAAATTTCTTTCGCGAGTTTTCAAAGGAAAAAATCCTTTATTGGTTCCTTTTTTTTGTAGATTTGTTGCCTTTTTGTCAACAGTTTCACGTTATATTTTTTTAGCGATACGATACACACTTGCAATTTACTTCCTATCACTTTTTCATTATCTTATTTTCTTGCTTGATTTTTCATGTGCAGGACAGGGAAGTGGCTTGGCAACTTGGACCTGGTGAGTGTCTGCTCTGTGGCCTTGTATGTTGTAGCACACACGTCTTTTGTTTCTTGATTGAGATGTTTATGAGTTTCTGCTAATGGTTCAGTGGTGTATTTTTACAAAAAAACCATAGAAATTTCTAAAAATTGTAGGTGACTAATATAATTTTGTTGCACCCATTTGAGTAATTCCAAATTGTTTGAATTCATTCAAAAATTGAAAATTTTGTGTTATGATTACATGGCTGTGGGCTGAGGCTGCGCCTGTGCACTGGAGTGATGGTAGTCGAGGGAGCTGAGATGTGGCACGGTCGGTAGTGCTATCACTGGCACCAGCCGTATGCCATAGGAAGTGTGACTCTGTTTGCTTTAGGATGATTATAAAAGGTTCATGTTGATAATAGGCCTGTTTCTTCCTTTATCAATCTTTGTTTTTGTATGGCTGCTCCTTCCCTTGATGGATAATTATATGATGTATGAGAATACAGCAAACTGATTTTTAGAACAA
>VSTD030000675.1:0-14956 GCA_008808055.3 Sporobolus alterniflorus
CAAAGCACACTATAGTTTATCCTGGTTCAGGCCCCTTCTATAAGGTAATAGCCCTACATCCAGTGTTTCTTTGTATTGAAGATGAACAATGTTACAATGGCGGTGAGCTGAGAGCTCGAGAAGTTCACTAAGTGAAAGGGGGAATATTCTTGTGTCCCCTGTTTGAAGGGTAGGGGGCCTTTTATAGCCGGGAGGTCGATGAATAACTACAGGCTAATTATTTCTATATCCATGAAGGGATTTACATGACTAGTAAGTCCAGACTCGAGATAGTTGGTTCATTGAAGTCGGTTGGAGGCTTCCACGGTGTTTGGGCCTATTCTAGAGTCTTCCGGGCTCTCTCTCTCCCTCTCTACTACCCGGCCCCCCCTGGCGGTGAGATGATCGATGCTCCGGTCTATTCTTGGAGAGATTACTTCGTGATATCTTTACTTGGCAGCGACACCTTCTCATGTAGGGTGGTGAGGGGGACGGTCTACCCTACCCCCTGCATTGGCCTGCAGCTCACAGCCATCTGTCGAGGGGACAGGGCCTACCTATAAGACGTCGTCCTGTCTTGTCATGGTGATGGTCAGTGGCATTCGTCGGGGAAAGGGAAGCTTCCTAGGGCATTGTTACCTGATGGAGGGCTTATCCTCTTTGGTATCTTCCTATGAAATATTACACATAGTAAATGGTTTTCTACTAGACGGTGCTTATCCCCTGGCAGCATCATGATGTTATTTAGGCATGTTCCTTAGGAATAGCAATGTCGGGTGACGATGGGATAGATTCCACACTCGAGTGTGTAGTGCCAGATGCGCGTGGATTCCTACTACTACATCCCATCATGGTCGGTGATTAAGACCGATGCCACCCGAGGCATGAAATGGGCAACGCTTATCCGTAACGGTGAGACCCGAGCATGCAGAGGCCCGGGTTCCCCTCCCAGGTCGCTGGGTAAGGTGGACGGGTGGGGAAAATCCCATCTACCCACGTTTAATCGTAAGGTGGAGGAGTGACGACGTACTACGTCACCTCGATTAGTTCTTTTTAGGTTGGTGGGCCCACCTCTTCAGCCTGTAGTGGTGGGGTTGCTTCTTGGTATAGGGTGTATGATTCCCCAGCCATATGCCGCTGGAGGGAGCCGATCGTATCTAGGAGTTTTTGGCCGTAACCAGCGGCCCGCAGTACCCGGGATAAATTACCCCGACAACACTCTATGGTTCTAAAAGTTGGCAAGAAATGTAACCTCAGACCGAACGGGGCCCTTAGGGGAAAGCGAAGGATTGTCGGCTGGGATGGGCGGTGAGAGTGATGTGGCAAGCCGAGATCTCTAAGGTGGTAGCCCACGTTTGTGTTAGTTAAGGACTAATGGGTTGCCCCCACGAGCAAGTATTGAACGTACTAATCACATGATAGATATATGAGGCCCAATAAACTGATGTAACATATCCCTCAACACATGCTCGACTTAAGCCTACTGCTTCAATGGATGTCATGGGGAGAGAAACTGGGGTGGGTCCCGTGGGCCACTCAGTCGGTGGAGTCGAGAGAACCTTTTTTGGGGACTGCTCATAGGAACCATACAAGTTGCGTACATAGACTGCCCACGGGAAACGTACGTGTTGTGTTGATCAGGTTTCTCATGCAGGATGTAAATCAATTTGAATCGCTACGACTCTCAAATATGAGTAATCACTTGTCTTGTGGTCGTCAACACATAGTTAATTACTAGAATGATGGCTAATGGTGGTTTAATGGAATTGCTTTACTGTAATACTTGTGTTGCAACTCTTGATTGCTTTAGTTCAAGATACTACTTAAAGTTTATTTGCCTTAGACTAGATGTTAAAACATGAAAGTAAGGACTGACTTGTAATGTGGGTTTGTGCATAGCTATAGAGCCATCCCTTATGCCTTACATACTAGGAGTCAGTTGTAGCTGGCTACTTTGTCGGGTAAGTCCTGCTGAGCTTTAGTTGCTTAGGCTTTATCTTGTTGTTGTTTTATGTAGGTGATATGTCTCTCCCTTCCGGCTTGAGCCTTTTCTGAGGGCATGATCTTTATGGCAAGATGATTGTCCCGACATAATCGAGTGTTGATACTTTGTTTCGCTTTCGCTCCTGCTTTTAAAACTTTGAAAACTTCATTTAGTTAATTACTTTGATGTAATCCAAGAATCTAGAACCTCGTAATGATCCTGGTTACGACTAACTACTTTGCTAAGGGCGGGATGTCACACCAATATATCGTACGATGTGGAGAGATATCAATGCACGATCCACTGATGATTAGATTGTTTCTCCTATCACTATCCGGATTGGCCTTTTGTCGGTTCACCTCATTACCACCAAATTCTATCAATGGGTGTGTCGATCTAGAAAAGAAATTCCACAAATACATCTACACGGAGATCAATGAGTTGAAGCTCACCGATCTGACATCAGTTCGGTAGCAGACACTAGTGTATTAGGTGCTCATTTGCGCGCCATTTCAGTTGGTTTATTTTTATAAAAAATAATTAAAGAATGATAAATTATTGAAGTTATTATAACTTTATTGAAGTATGTTAACAATTTTTAATGGAAGCAATGCACAAATTATATTTTTAGAATTTAGAGCAAGATAAGATGATAAAAACAGATCTAAATTTGATTTTTGTTTAATTTATATTTGATGTAGTATGTATTTTTGAAGTTAAGTTGAACTATAGAAGGATTTATAAAGCATTTTTAAGGAGTTTGGACTGAATTATAAACGTTTTAAACATATCGGTGTTCATATGTAAAATTTCCTAACACAAAAAGGAATATGAGTTGATTTATCTAAAATCCAGGGGTTCATTTAAAAAAGGCCAAAGCCCATGCTCAATTGACTGCAGGTTGATTTCTATTTACAAAGAAGCCATGCCTAACGCAATCTAGACTACGAGTTGATTCGCTTAAAACATAGGGACTCATTTATAAAAACTACACTTCGAGTTGGATCTTAACCACTAGGTCACGGAATCGCACAGTCGAGAATTGTTGCTGACGTGAATAGTCTAAAAACACTCGGTGCTGCATCCATTTAATATATACTAATGAGAGACTGTGGCTAATTACATTCAAAGGTTCAGGGATGTCCATAGCTGATGCTTCAGCTTAAACATGTCCGATCAACAACTGGCAGAGTTGGCATTCCAGGGGCTCATTCTCCCCATCAAAGATAGGTTCACATCTCATGACCTCGAGAAAAGCATCAACTTTTGAGAGCTGATTCCAAGCTACGAAGGCCAAGTACCAGGCAGTGTAAATGCAAAGCTGCTCGTTAGAATGTGATTCTGATGACAATTAAGTTGGCCTCGTAGAGTGAACTCAGAACAAAAAACCTATCGGGTGTCCGTGGGTCAACAGGGAAGTGCCTCATAAAAGGTACAACTTTGATGGGAATAATTGAGACAAGATCTTTGATCTCCTGTGGCATCTTTGTCTACCGCCTAACCAAGTATTGCCATCGCCCGATGAGCTCAAGAAGAAGAAGTGGTGTAAGTGGCACAACTCCCCCTCACTCCACACCAATGAATGTCGGGTATTCAGGCGGTAGATTCAATTGGCCATTGAACAAGAGTGTATCCAGTTTGATGATCAACACAAGCAAACAAAGATTGATGTACATCCCTTTCTGTGAGCATGATCGAGGATCAGTCGCGCTCGTGAAGAAATATCAGAAGAAAAAGGGAAAGAGAAGATATAGACAATTGAGTGTAACACTTCGGAATCCACAACCACCTTGGGATGCTACTAAATACCATAAACAACAGCCGAACTAAAATATTAGAAAATTTGACAGCATTTCCTCTATAAATTCAAGCATCGCAGAATCATAAACATATAATATATCAATAATAACCAAACACACTACCATCAATATAGTCACCATAGCAATGAATATGAAAGCATTTAATATAATAAGTTCAACATCCCAGGCAATGTAATCATGCCCTCATGCAACTAAATACTTATAAATTAACCTATGCCAATATTTTGAAATGGAAACTCTTCTCAGTGAACCCGTCGTGTGGAAGAGCGATCGTGCGACCCCCTCCCTGTTCGGACTCCTCCCTTGTCGAGGAGTCGGATTTGGGGGTGGGGGCGGTGCGGTGCGAGGCAGCGGTGCGCCGGACTTGGATTAGTGTTGACAGTGGCAGTGGCGCCCCAGAATCGAGTTAGGGTTGGGGGGCTATCAGTGGAGGGAGGGGGGCGGCGTCGACAATGAGCTCCAAGATATAGAGGTGCTCAGGGGGCGGCGGGGGACAACGGTGGGCAACGAAGCAGGGGAGTCACCTCGACCATGGATGGCTGGGGGGTAGCGGGCGGGGTCAGAGGGACGGAGTTGCGGGCACAAAAGCGGAGGATGTGACGAAGGAGAGTAGGCAGAGGAGGTCGTATGGGATGACAAAGATAGGTGGGGGGGGAGCCGCCTCGACCATGGATGGCTAGGGCGGAAGCGGGCAGAGCTGGAGAGACGACGTTGCAGGCATATAGGCGAAGAAAAGGAGATGAAGAGGGTGACAAAGGAAAGTAGGCAAAGAAGATCGTGTGAGATGGATACGGTGGAGACACACTCACCGTATCACAATCACATGAAGGCGATGGGGCAGGATCAAGAAGACCCGTGGGTTCGGGTTACCCATTTTGAAAGACGAGATTACGTGCCAACTGACAATTAGCAAAAGAAAAAAAATGGAAGTAACACTTCCTGACCGACCGAGGCAACGTACCAGACCAGCTCGGCTGACGCGACTCTCCACGAGGACCCGGTCATAGGGACCAATAACATCCCGCCATGTCACCATAACAGCCACGCTGTCGCCTCCCATTCGCCCGGCGCCCCCTCGCATGACGTGGCCGTTGCCGTTGTCTTCTGGACTCCCCTCCCAACCTTTTCAAACTCGAAACACTCGCCTACGAATCTTCGCCAGCTCCGGAGCTAAACCTTCTAGAACCTTCGGGCCCCTCGAGGCCACGCCCCTCCGCCGCGGTGGCGCCGTCCACGCCCCAGTCGCTGGGACTCTCCCGCCGCAGGACCACTCCCACCGACGACCAGCCGCAGCCGCAGCACTCGGAGGCGGCGGCACCCACCAGCCTCGTCGGCTCCCTCGCGCGCGAGCGCATCAGGCGGCGCGGCGAGGCGGGGCTCGAGGAGGAGTTGGAGGAGGGGGTGCCGTTCTGGCAGAGGACCTGGTTCCTCGCGCTGCTGCTGGTGATGGCCGCCGCGTCCTTCGCGCTCGCGCTGCTGCTGTACCTCGGCCTCGACCTGCCCGAGGCGGCGCCGGCGCAGTCCTATGCTGCCGACCCGGAGAGCATCGTCGAGGTATGTGGTCATTCTTTGCGTTCCAGCTTTGGTTTTGTGTTTGTGGGCGATCGGGTTGCTGGATCAATGTCGCGCTTTGGGGATTGGGGAGAATTTTGCTTGATCCCCTCAGCAATAAGCATTCTCTTACTTGTGGATTGGATTGATGACGCGATTGTTTCTTCTTTTCGTGTCTAGATCACC
The DNA here is from genome assembly GCA_008808055.3 of Sporobolus alterniflorus. Classification (NCBI taxonomy): domain Eukaryota; kingdom Viridiplantae; phylum Streptophyta; class Magnoliopsida; order Poales; family Poaceae; genus Sporobolus; species Sporobolus alterniflorus. The sequence continues at coordinate 5,521 of VSTD030000675.1, forward strand.
TACGGGTCGGTGATCAAGTTGATGCACGAGAGGACCAAATTCCGACTGCACTCTCACGACGTGCCATATGGATCTGGGAGCGGCCAGCAGTCAGTCACGGGCTTCCCCAATGTCGACGACGCCAACAGCTACTGGGTATGTGTCTCTCCAGTTTTTTTCCTGTTCGACAGAGATATCTAGTTTCTCTTATCACCATCCAGTGCCGGACCACGCACGAAATTTTAGGTGGGACGGAGACGAAATCTAACCACATGTGCTTGCCAAATTTGTTCTAGTAAAGTCACACATGTAATAGAAAAATAAATAAAATTATATGTCCGTGTGCTACGACATTGCTAATTATGACTCATACATACGATTTCCACTTGTCTGTTACCTGCAGCTACAAATTTGATGGGCCCTTGGCCCAAGCTCCTGCCCTTCGTTTTTCTCTTCCTTGTGATGCCTGAGGAGCAGCCATGGCAACAAAAACTGAACCAGGGTCTAGCCGCTAGGGAGTAGTGGATTTCTGTTACTGGTAGCTGGGGCAGCCACCCCACTCTGCCGTATGGGGTGGTCCGCCCATGTGACCCTCACCTTATACAATTTAATCAAATGCATATAGCTATTACATACATGCAAAATTTGTTATTTCTAGTTAGTTTGTTCCATGCCAATTTTCCTCTCCTTTTTCTTAAATTCTGGACTTGGTATTTGGAATCATTCGAACAATCACTGGGTTTAAATTAGGCTGTTGATTTTTTTTAGATAAAACCATTATGGCCTGCTTTATTTTGAAAGCTAATACCAGTCCGAGTACATCACGATCAGGTTACTGAGATTGCCAACTTAACTAGAACAGGTACAAAAACAGAGTGCGCAGGCTCACAAGACGGCCACAACAAAAAACTAAGTATTACATAAACTCATCCCTCCTCTCACTTGCACTTTCCTGACATTGCTTCCTGAATGATTGGTACCATGATGTCAACATCTTTATCAAGCTCTCCAGTTTCTCCCTGTCCTGCTGCCTCCAAATAGCCTTCCATTTCTGGAATCTCCATTTTCATTAGGTTATCAAATTTAAGTATCTGATTTTCTGTAACTGATACATAAACCTCTAATAATGACCCTAAGTTTCACGGTAGTCAAAGATTGCTCATTATAATGTTCTGCAGCCATTCCTGTTTTTGGAGAAAATATATGATGCAATTGCATCAGCGGACCACTTTTATTAGACTCTAATTCTGAAAAAGGATATCTTTTTCAAACTTTGCAAGATCGGACCTCATTTTTGAATCTGAAGCAACCAGCAGCCCCAATTCCGTTTGGAAACCTTAGTGGTGTTAAATCCCATGCAAAAGATGTATATGCCCGTGCGAAAACATGTCTGTTTTATATCACATCTTTGCAAATTTGGCACTGTTTTGACAACTAGGCATATAAAGGGCAGCCTAGTGCACGTACCTTCCACTTGCGTAGGGTCCAGGGAAGGGTCTGACCACTTTGAGTCTTATGTACGCAGTCTTTCCCTGCATTTCTGCAGGAGGCTGTTTCCAGGACTTGAACTTGTGACATCATGATCAGGCTGAAAATTTAGATACACGGATGATTTTGTAGCAGAATTTGAATTTTCTTGAGCATGGATTAGATCAATTAAAAATATATGAACATAATTTTGATGAAATTTGGGATAAATCTGCCTTTTTAACCTTTTAGGATTGTATATGCACCTTTGTTTTTAAGGCGATGCCTAGGCATCCAGGCCCTCAAAACTTCTTGGCGTCCAGGCCCTCAAAACTTCTTGGCGTCCTCGTGCCTTGCAAAGAAATCAGAAAAGACGAGGGAGATAGGGAGAAGATATGTAAAACTAGATGGGAACAGGCTACCAAGGGCAGGCAGCCACCGCTGCGGCTCTCGCTGCCATCTCCGACGCTTCTAGAAGGAACATATCTCCCTCCGATTAACTTGGTCGTGACAGCTGTAGAAGGAAGCGGTGGGAGTGGGTGACCTGCGAGAGTAGAAACCGGCACGGAGGAGTCTTGACCCTACGGGCAGCATTGATGCTGCCCGGGACACCAGCGCAAAAAGCATCGGCTGGGAGGAGGGAGGGACGGGCCAAAGGAGGAGGAGGCGACACTAGTTGGAGTAAAGAATGGAGAGTCACTGAGTCCAGCTCTAGGTTAAACATGTCTGCACGGTGTGGATGAAGAATTATTGGGGGAGTAGTGGGCTGGGCTTTCATCTTGTTTCTAGCTTGGTCTCCTTTTTCTTGGTTCTTTTCCTTCTTCCTCTAGCGGATGCACATAGCCTGTTTCTTTGCTGGGTATTGTTAGAGGAGGTTTGCCGCAAAGGTTGATGATTATATTGCATAGGAGATGGTTACATTTATAGGGGAAAGGAGGGGAGCACAGCCCCCTAGGGCCGGCACACACAGGAGGGGGGCGCAGCCTCTAGGGCCGGCACATAGGAGGGGCTCAGCCCCTGTCCCTGCTCTAACCGTAGTGGCCCGGCAACACACCTTTATACAAGAGGCCCTGTTAAAATCACAATATACAACATATCCACCTCGTCATGGGCAACAATAGTGCGTTGTTCTTCCTCCAGGATTGCAACAGCCACGAGGACCCAGGTGCGCACAACTACGGCCTTCTTCTTGGCGTCGTCGGCAGCAGTGACCATGGCCTTGAGTTTTTGCCAGAACTCGATGGCCTCGGCAACTTGTTGGTCGTCGTCTTGAGCCATTAGGCGTAACACGACACAGGAGGGGCCAATGCAGCCTAGGGAAAGGTGGCACAACACACCAGGAGGTGGCGTAGCCCATGGAGGGAGGGAGGGAAGGCGACATGCCTCCTAGGGTTTAGAGCGGAAGCGAGAAAAAAGGATCGATGGCTCTGATACCATGTTAGAGGAGGATTGCCGCAAAGGTTGATGATTCTATTGCATAGGAGAGGGTTACATTTATAGGGGAGAGGAGGGGGGCACAACCCCCTAGGCACGGTACATCACACAGGAGGGGGGCATAGTCCCTAGGGCCGGTGCACAGGAGGGGCGCAGCCCCTGTCCCTACTCTAACCCTAACCCAAGTGGGCCGGCAGCACACCTTTATATAGGAGGTGCCGCACAAGCCCAGCAGGCCCAAAAGACATGTTACAATCACAATATACAACATATTCTAACAGGTATGGCGTCGCCCAAGCTCGCCTTATGCATGCCTAGGTGATTGGAAGGGGGTCGCCTTACCGCTTTAAAAATATAGATATGCACAACTTCGCATTTTGACGTCAGTTTCACAGATTTTGATTTTTTTATTTTTTTGACAGAGATAAAGAGTACATTGTTTGATTCTTTTAATATTACAGACTTTTAAATCAATTTCATTTTATTTTGATGGTTTTCATCATGTGGTATGGCCGTCTTTTACTCCAATGTATGGATCTTTCTCATCCCTTTTTGGCTTGCCCTGAATGAGCAGAAGCCATTACCATGCTCTCACCTTGATTTGTTTTTGGAGTGAGCCAAGGGTGAAGATCACCGAAAGTAAGTGGAGCTATTTTATTTACAGTCTGAGTGAAGCAAAGGCGGAGCTCGCTTTTGCTGGAGTCAATGTGCGCACACACCGCCACTACTGCCACCACGCACCTCCATGTGCTCACGCTGCAGTAGACGACAATAGGAAGCACTGGAACAACTCCTTGAGGTGACATGCTATCTGAGATCGATACCCGTTCATGGCTGAGTCCTGCACAAATCTAAGCCTCGCGGCCGCGCGTCACCGCGCTTGGCCGTGTTACTGCTCGTCGGTTGCCACGCCTGGCAATGCACAACACCCGTGGAAGCCGCCGCCACCACCACCGTCGCCTAGGGTTAGGGTTCAACGAGAGTGAATAGAGTGCGAGAGGGAACAAATTCGGGAGTCCTGCACGGCTAGAGTAAAAGACAGCTAGGGGCACTCATGTCTGTTCCCCAGTTTAAGTGGACTTTTATAGTGTCTTATACTACATTGAGAGCAGAGTAGTATGATCAGATCTTAGACCTTCATTAGAAGGGGTATCTTTGGAATTGGAAAAATATTGATAATATTAGTAATATTAGGAGTTATATGTTAATTTTCCTTTTCCCCTCGCTCACTAGCCCTGTCCACGATCTCTCTCGGTGGCGGTAGCCTATCGATCTCTTCCAGCGGCGGTAGCCTGTCCTCGATCTCTCCCAGCGGTGCCCTCTCCATCGAGCTCTTCTCCCAGCGGTGCCCTCTCCACGGTGCTCTTCTCTCGGCGGCGCCCTCTCCACCGATCTATCCTGACAATGCCCTCTCCACTGATCTGTCCTAGCGGCCATCGAATACGATTACCCAAACACCCTTATACTCCTATACTACTCCTAAATATACTACCATACTACCTTGATAAAAAAGTAGTATAAAACATTCTCAACTGTTAGATCTAGCCATACTACTCTGCTCTCAAAGTAGTATAAGTAACTGTAAAAGTCCTCTTTTTTAAAGGTTTTTTTTCTTTTATTCTATTTTGGAAAAGCGCAATCAACTAACGGTTATCAAAAGGAGGGGCTGACGGCCGCTTCAAATTCAAAAAAGATGTCCATTCTTGCAAAGTTTGAAAAGAGGTCCATTTTCAGAATTGAAGTCTAAAAGTCATTGATGCAATTGCCCCTCAAAATATATCACTCAGAAATACCCTTTCAATGTGGTGGAAGCAAATAAAATTTTGGGGTTTGATGAAAATTGTAGGGAAGGCCAACCATGTGCAAGACAAATTGCATAGAAAAACCATGAGAGATACTCTGCACAAACTTTCAAATCTGCGGTAGCCATATTTCCAACAATCAAATGTCATGTGAAAACAATGTTTTTTTTGAAATAAATGTGAAAACAATTATTGATGGAGAAGATGGGGCTACGGCAGTAGTTCAGTAAACTAGTATGTCAAGATCGAGGCCAGGGAGTATGTTATCTTTGGGAGTTGGATACGGTAGGAATTGAGGTGTTAGTGTTCCATTAGATATGGTTCAATTCAATATTTTATTCAGAACTTCCCCATATAAAAAGATGGGGGTTGATCCATGGTTCCGCAGCCAATAAACCGGTTCATTATATCTCATGTTCTTTGTTCCATGTCTCTGAACATTGGCAGCCATGTGACATGTCAACAAAGTCTATGGTGGGTGTGAATAGGAGAAGTTCCTTTATCCTGGCTATCCTTGAAAAAATTGCCAGGGTGTGAAAACGTACCTTCGTCATGGTGTAATATATTGTCCATTGTGCCTTTTTGTGATGAAGCTTTTCTGGCTTGCGTCTTGGGAAAATAATGCTAAGATGATTGCCCATCTTACTTATCTTCTATTCTGTAATAAGTACAGCATGATATCTAATAGAAGAGTATTGATGCATGTACTCGTGTTACTTTTCTTTTGTTGTGCAATGGTGGAATATTTAGGAGTTTGCTTCCAATATAACTCATGGTTAGAAGATCTGAGTCAATCCATTACTTGAGAACTTACTTTTATGATACAACTTATGATGCAGATAGTGAGACCAAAACCTGATTCTTCAGCAAAACAAGGTGATCCAATAACACATGGAAAAATTGTGAGGCTTCAACACATGAGGACCAGAAAGTGGTTACACAGCCATCTTCATGCGTCGCCCATCACAGGAAATGTGGAGGTCAGTAACTAGTATGTTTCTCATTTTCGGTTCATGCAAATAGTGGTTCTAGCTAAATTTAACTGCCAGGTTGTAAAAATTGCTGGAATTTTTCTACAACCTTTGCACATGTTGTGAAACAGCGTAGTTTTAATTAAGAAATGTGTATACCGCTTGGTTGTTACCTTTAATCAAAGTTTCCGAGTGGATACAAATTTAGTGCCTTCTTGTCCCATAACAGGTCTTTATTTTACTAGTAGGAAGTGCTAACTCTGGGATTACCAGTGACTAATATTATTTGCAAAAACACCATCATTCTAAGTTAATATGCTTGTAATCTCAGGTTAGCTGCTTTGGTGGTGATAGTGAGTCAGATACTGGAGATTACTGGAGGTAAGCACTTTTCAAGAATTTTGATGAGCTGTCATCCATTCTCTTAATCTAACTGAACTTGTTGCATTCGGTTATCAGGCTTGAGATTGAGGGCAGTGGGAAAACTTGGCGGCAGGACCAGAAAATTCGACTGCACCACGTTGATACTGGTGGCTATCTGCACAGCCATGACAGGAAGTACACCCGAATTGCGGGTGGGCAGCAAGAGGTGAGTTCATCTGACATGTTGCCACCTTCCATTTCACCCGTGCATTCAAGAATGCAAGGTCAACTAAATTACATGTTTCTGCCTCTATAGGTATGTGGTGTTGCCGACAAACGCCCTAACAATGTGTGGCTGGCAGCGGAAGGTGTCTATCTCCCTGTGATCCAGCAGAAGTAATAGTGCTTCTAGGTGAGGAGCGCGCCCTTGTAAGCATTTTTTGTGGTTTTTTTCATGGTACCGTACAAAGAGTTTTTCGTGGCCCTTGTAATAATTTTTTGTGTAACTTTGTTGTGTATTGGGAGAGCAGGACACTGCAGCTTATTGTTAATCCATATGCATGATTCGGCCTTGGCCGCAATTCCCAGCATGGCAAATGGTCTATCTGGCCTGGTACGGTTTGGGCTTTGCCACTTAATTACCTGTAACTTTCCTGTGGTCCATTTGGTTGGCGACTTTCCTGAGCTAAGCCAAATTTAATCGAGCCCACGTAATTTTTGGCCCTCATTCAGTTTTAAGGAAAAATTGGTCCCCTTAAAAAAATCTGGCCAAGCAATTTTTTTCTATAGCAAAGCTGACCATGGCATGCTAATGTGCATTAGTCCATTAATCATAATTTTTGCCAACCAAAATTTTGACTTTGTTATTGAAATAAAAGTGTCTTATGATGAACTTGATTTTGCTACCGTCATGATTTTGTCATGACCAAAAATTGGTTTCGCTTTTGGAGCTAACAACCAAAAAGGTTCTAAAAATTACATAGTCGTAGGATGCAGCTTAGCCTAGTTGTCAAGGTTTTCTTGGCCACAAACCTTGTTTGGCACAACTTCAGCAAGATCATTGAGGTCGTGATTGGTTCGGATCGGGATCCTCCGAATTTGATAGCAAGGCCCACCCATCGGCATTAGTGTATTTGACTGTAGAGGATCCGAACGCGATCGGGACAATGATTGGTTTGTTGGATCAGAAAGCAGATTGAATAAAAATAAAATATGGATTTTCTTGAGCTGAAGTTGGGCCAAATATGAAACAAAAATAAAAATAAAAAGATAGAATAAAGTCTTAGTTTTTATTTTTAGTCTAAAACAAACAATAACTTATAAATAGTTCGTAATCTATTTAAGGCTTTAACACCATGTTTTTTCGAGCTAGATATGAGCGGCTTCAAGAAATATACGGATTTTCTTGAGCTGAAGTTGTGCCAAATATACCCATAGTATTCAATAGTGCATCAAACTAAAATATTATAAATTGTGATTTCCTCACTATAATAAACAATTTTTATAATAATAGATAATTATTTTGATAATTTATTATTGGGGATTGCGTATGCTAATCATTTAAAGGGCTAAGCTGGCAGGGTTGATTAAAGGGCTGGTACCCGATCTTATAGAAGGGGACTGACACATTTGTAATATGCTAATGACAGTGTCATCTTATTTGAAGCAAAAGATGAATATGTGGCAAATCTGAAGTTCATTTTATATTGTTTTGAGGATATGTCAGGTCTTAAAATAAATTTCCATAAAAGTGAAGTGATAATGGTGGGTGTATCAAAGGAGGAAAGCACAAGAATTGCAAATTGCTTGAATTGCAAAGAGGAGGAGCTGCCAATGAAATACATAGGGATTCCAGTTACTACTGACAAATTATATATTGCTGACTTAATGTATGTTGGTTTAAAAGTAGAGAAAAGATTACCACCTTGGCAAGGTTTGATGGTGTCATCTTGAGAGAAATCAATTCTGATTAAGAGCAGTTTGAGTTCCTTGCCAAATCATACAATGGGAGTGTATCTTTTTTCTAAGGAAGTACACCACAAGATGGACTCAGCCATGGCTAACTTCTACTGGGATTCAAGACAAAAGAAGAAATATCACATGGTAAAGTGGACTGATCTGGTTAGAGCTAAAGATTTTTGAGGTTTGGGGTTCACTGATACTAGATTAATGAATAAATGTCTGCTATCAAAATGGATTATCAAATTAGAGAGAGATGATACCGATTTATGTACTAAGATGCTAAGAAACAAGTATTTGAAGGAGAAGGGTTTTTTGGTAGTAATGCTAGAGGGGGGGGGGTCACAATTCTGAAAAGGTTTACATGAAGCTAAACACACCTGTCAGAGTGGGCTTAAATATGTGGTGGGCAATGAGAAGAAACCTAGATTTTGGCATGAAGTGTGGCTCGAGGGGGGGTCCTTTAAAAATGAAGTTTAATAGACTATTTGTGATTTGTAAACAACAGAATTGGGAAGTGACTAGAGTTTTGGAAGGATGGGGTATCAATTTAAGCTTTGGAAGGAATTTTGATAGAGGAAATTTTAGAGTGGGAAGATCTAGAGAGAGAGAGAGATAGAACAAGTGGCTTTATCTGATAGAGAGGATTCTATAGGATGGGTTTTGTCCACTAATGGTCAATTCTCAACTTCATCACTCTATAGACATTGTCTGATATTAGAATGGAGGAGCTATGAAAATCTAAGTTGCCTTTGAAGATAAGAAATTTCCTATGGCTAGTGTATAAAGATAGGATCCAGACAGTAGATAACTTGAAGAAAAAAGATGGAAGGTGATAAGAAATGTAAGTTTTGTTTAGAGAGTGAATCTGCTGATCATTTACTATTTAGATGTCCTTTATCAGTTTATATCTGGGTTGTGGCCAGGGGTGTGCTAGGATGGAAGGCATTGCTGAATGGTGTTAAAAGTTTTGTAGAGAACTTTATGTATACAAGGGGGACAAGCGGAATGGAAATTTAGTTTTTATGTTTGGGGCTATCTCCTGGACCTGTGGCTTAACAGGAATGACCTCATATTTAATAATAAGATCATTTCGACACCCAGAGCGCTAATCTTCAAATTTATTTCCTTTTTGCAGCATTGGGTGATCGCGGCGACAAGGTCAGACAGGGAGGGCTTGGAGCAACTTATTGAAGTGCTGACGAGGAGAATGTATGATGAAAGGGTGGTGGCAGGAGTCGGCTGAAAAAGGCGCTGGAGTCTGATGGAAGTATGTGTTTCAAAACTTTTGCATTGTAATCTGGGAGTGCTTGTTCTACTGGTTGGAAATTTAGTTGGTCAGGGGGTGCCAGAACTGATTGTCTTGTTGTGGAACTCTTGTTAAGTTATTTTGGACAACCAAGTGGTCAGTTCCTTAGTTTTTGATTGTGATGAGTCATTGACATGCCATGGTTTGAATTC
>VSTD030000676.1:0-14943 GCA_008808055.3 Sporobolus alterniflorus
ACAGCAGCAGCTCAAGCAATCAAATATAAAATCTCACCAACCAAAATAACAGCAACAAAATTGATAGATGAGTCTGGCTTACAGGAGAGCAATCCAAGACCCTAGATAGATCTTCCACTCGCAGCACCAAGTAGACACTACGATTAGAAGGGGGAATCCACGCAGGGATCTGAGACGCACCCAAGCTGCACAAGCATGTTCACAATCTCAAACAATCCTTGATGGCCAAGTAGTTGCCATCACAATGGCAGGAACGATGGCGGTGCCACCTCCGGAGGAGAAACCCTCCACAAAACTCACAATAATCAAAGCTTAAACCCTAATGGTATGGTGGCTACTGATTATAAAGGTTCTAGGAATGTGGGAACATCACTGGATGCACCCCTATTAGGCTTGGACATGATACACAGGCCGAAGGCCAAAATACGGTGTCACAACACCTGGACAGGTTCTGAAAACTCAGATTGTTTTATAAATTCTAGTTGACTCAGATTTTAGTTGTATATGATACCAGTCCCATCGGAAAGATAATCTCCTTATCTTTCCAACAAGTCCAAGAACGCCCTGATTGGATGTCGTATGCGACCTGGACATCAGTTTTAAGGTCAACTTCTCCTGGATTCCAAATTGGACTCAAATTGAATTCTGAATTGGACTTGTGGGCTGACTCTCCCATGTAAATTCAGCAATTTGGACAAGTTTGGAGCCTCTCCCTGTGCTAGCTGGTCTTCTCCACATATCCATGAGATCACAACCCAATTTGTCATATTCTTTATAATATTTTCCGGCTCGTTGCATCTGATTGCTTACTGAAATATTTTGAGGAGCCATGGGCTGATCAGGATCTTCTCAACCTGCTCACGAGGGGAAACGGCAGCCAGGGTGAGCTAGCGACGGTAGCTACGGGAAGAAAGAATAGGGGAGCGGTGGCATGGCTTACCAGTGGCGGAAGGCGATCGGCAAGGGGGACAAACGGTCGCTAGGACATGCCTTAAATAGGCGCGTGACTCACGGTCTGGTGGGAACGGCGACCGATGCACTTGGAGTGGCGCGACATAGCCCTGGGCAGCCAATGGTGCACGCGGCAAGGCAAGCGGCGAGCGCTGGATGGGCGAGGGCGGGCGGCACGAGTCGAGGAGGGAGCCGGTCTGGCAGGCGTTGTCGACTTCCTCTTGACCAAGTGGGGTGGAAGAGATGCCACGGTGGCGGCAGCCAATGGCACCACGCGGCAGCGCTCTAGGGCGAGTGGGCGCACAGGAGCGGTCGGTCGGGTGCCCCAAGGCATGCACGACAAGCAAGGCACATGGTGGCCAACCAGCGCACGGCAGGGCGGCGCAGGCAGGCGCGCCCGGTAGGGAATCGTGTGGCGCGCGGCGCGGATTGGAGCAGGGGGCGGCGCGCGAGGTAAATTTTGGGGGAAGCAAGGGCGCCTGACGCGTGGGACCGACAGAGAGAGAAAAGAGGCTGACAGTGGGCCCTGGCACTCTGTGGGTAACGGGTGAAGAAAATGGGTCGGCTGCGGGTCCGGCCCGTTAGGATGGAAATGAATTTCAGAATTTGAAATACTTTTTCCCTTCAATGTAGAAAGAAGGTTAAATCAAAATAAATAGCTAGAGGCCTCCAAAAAATAAGATTTTTTTACAGGAGGTAGATTAGAAGATTTGGAGCAACTTTCATGTTGACCACTTTGACTAGATGGCACCAGAATTTGAATTAAAATTTAAATACAGATCTGAGTTTGAAATTTGAATCGAATTCAAATAGAACGTTGGAATTGGATTTGATTCAAAGATTATGATGATGATTAGGACGCAAATGAGGCATTTAAATTCCAGGGATGTTACAAAATAATCTGGTCATTATGGTTCAGTTTTCTTGGGTTCTGTTCTCCAGCTTGAAGACGACTCCGGTTGGTTGCTGGGAAACAAATGGATCAGGCCGCTCGGGGAAGGAAATGGGCCAGCGAGGGAAAGAAAATGGAAAGAAAAGAAAAGAAAGGAGTGGGCCGGTGAGGGATGCTGGGCTGCACGCGTGAGAGAAAAATGGGGAAGGAAAAAGAAAAACTGCTGAGCCTGCTTGGGATTCAGCCCGAGGACGTTTTGAAATTCTGAAAATCCTTTTCTATTTCATATATTTTTCTAATTCTAGGTTTGAATCAAATTTAAATAGGATTCAAATTCGAATGAAGATCTACTCGAATTCTAAAACTAAAGCACTCAGTCAATTCAAAATAAAATGCAGGCGGCATCAAATGCAACAACCAATTATATACTTCATAAATTAATTTAATAATTTAGAAAATAGTCTTTTTCCTAAATAAATTTGAATCCACTTCTAAAATCTAAACGGAAATTTTAATATATTAGGAAAAAGTTTTAAAATTTAAATAATTTTAGTCACATTCAAAAATTTGGAATTTTGGGGTGACACAAGGAAAGGCTAGTTTCACAAGGGTTCACGCAGAGACCTGGCATTGATTTCAATAAAACATATTCTCCAGTAATTAATGGAATAACTTTCTGATATTTTATATCTCTGGCAACACAAAAGTGTCTATCTTTACAGTTGATAGATGTCGTGACCGCATACTTATATGAGTCACTACATTCGGACATATACAAGAAAATTTCTGATGGGATATCTATACTGAATGCAAATGTAGGACACAATATGTACTGTGTCAAGCTCAAAAGTTATTGTATGGCTTCAAACAGTCTGGAAGGATGTGGTATAACTAACTGAAGAAATTTCTTCTAAATAAAGGCTACTCTAATAATGATGATTGTCCTTGTGTCTTCATTCGCAAATCCTCAATAGGATTTTGCATTATTTTAGTATATGTCGATGATTTAAATATTATTGACACTGAGCTTGACAATAATGAGGCACGGGATCATTTTAAGATGGAGTTCGAGATAAATGATTTAGGTAAAACTAAATTTTTCTTAAGTTTACAACTGAAGTACCTTCCTATGGACATTCTCATATATCAATCAACTTATGTACAAAAAATATTGAAAAAAATCAATATGGATAAATCATATCCATCTAAAACTCCCATGGTCGTGAGAGCCTTAGAAAAGAAAACCAATCCATTTCAGCCACGCTAAGAAGGAGAAGAGATATTGGGTTCTGAATACCCATATCTAAGTGTCATCGGAGTATTGATGTATCTTACAAATAATACAATACCCGATATTGCTTTTACAGTTAATTTACTTACAAGATACAGTATCGATCCTACCATGAGACATTGGAATGAAGTTAAGGATGTCTTAAGATACCTCCAAGGCACACCAGATCTGGGTCATTTCTATAAGAAAAATCGGATCTGAGCCTCATTGGCTATGTCGATGATGAATATTTAAGTGATCCCCACAATGATAAATCTCAGACAGGCTTCGTGTTCTTACACGGAGGGACTATCATTTGATGGAAATCTTGTAAACATACTCTAATTGGCACATCAACTAATCACTCCTGACCCTGCTAGTTTGGAGAACGTGCCAAGCTTCGACGAAGCTAACTTTTCTTCTACCTTAGACCAAGGCAAGCACCTTGCATCCTCCTTGAGTAGGATTTCGCTTTATAACATTTATATTATGCCACGATTGTGCACTTAAGTATAGGAGTTTGATGAAACCCTAGTTGCACTAAGAACACCCTTACTAAACCACTTTGTTTACCCTAAAAGAAATATAACGATAATATTCTATGTTTAGTTGTGTAGGCTATCGATAGAAGACGAGTGGTTAGAACCCGCTCGCGATAGGGCCCTTTTTATCGATGGAGGTCCTATGTGGTTTAGCAAGATGATCGAATGAGTGGCATAATTGGAGACCAGGCAGGGCAATGAGGGGGAAATGGAGAATACTGGATGAGAAGGAAGGGGAGTGGGCTGATCTGATATTCGGAGCTCCTAGGTAGTAGCCCCCGCCTGAGTCGGTTAAGGCCTACGTCCGTTGGGTCCGAATGAACAAGTATTTGAATTGTATTGATGCATACAGGACATATGGAATCCCTAAATTGAGTAGCATCGTGTGTCGCTGAGACGGAAGCTATCCTACTATACCTAATGGGTGTATAATGGGATAGTGCATTGGCCACCCATGGTGTGTCCGCCGGGGCATACACATGGAAGATGTGCACCTAGGTGAGGTGGGTCCTGATCGTCTCCTTGACCACATCGTGAATTGTTGCCACTCATGGTGCCCTCCGGGCCTGCGTGTGTTGTGTTGTCACGTTTATACCCTTGCATGGTTGACTATTGATTTGAATCTCTGCGACACCTTCGGACATGGGTGATGGCTTGTTCGCCGCATCTAAACATAGAATTATCAACTTCATATTACTGTGATGAGAACTATATAGATTGATGACTACCCTGTAGTAATGGCTTATGTTAATCAATATTGTTTGGATACTTTTGCATATTTAGAGTAAGAAGCAAACCTTCTCATGTTAATCAACTTAACTTGGCGAATTAACATGCTTAATAGTACTTAATCTAGTTACTAGTAGGCTTATGAGTCCTTTAATCTTGTTGAAACCTCTGCATGTCTAAAGGTTGTCTTTTGGTCACCTTGGATAAGTCTTTCTAAGCGTAGTCGCTCAAGCATTGCTCTTGCTGTTTTCTGTGTGCAGGTGAGGAAGTGCTTCCTCTTGCCAGCGATGCCGATGAGAGTTGTCAGTGGGAAGTCTAAACCAATGAGGGTTGGATTCCGTACTAGAATCCTCAGGCTTAGAGCGCCGATGGATGGCATTCTCTTTTAGGCCAAAGAGAATGCACTGACCGTTGAGAGAAATCACTTCCGCAAACTCTGATTTATGTCCCGAAGCATAATTTTGGCTTCAAACCTCTTGTTGTATCACTATTACATGAACCTAAGTTGTAATAACTTATACTTGAATTTATAATATGGTATTGTACTTATGTTTGTTGATTGTGTTCTTGCTTCATCGAGAATCTCTCAAGTTGATCCTAGCGATGAACCCCTCCCCGAGGTGGTTCTGTCACAATATCATCGTGCACTGACCGAAGAGAAGCAATTTCAGAATAAGAATTTTCAAGCTCAAGATTCAACTTCTTGTTTTCATGGAAAACTTTACAAAGCAACTTGTCCTAATTGCATAAAGCATTCCCAAGCTCGGTGACTCTCAAAGGATAGATCATCACTTACATCAGAGTTGGAGTCGGAGTCGGAGATGTTTCTTGAAGACTTGCCCATGAGGCAAAGGCCGATGAAGTTGCCGTGCTTGCACTTGACCTTCTCATCCTCCTCTAAACTGGAGGAGTCGTCACTCAAGAAGTCGAAGTCACTCAAGGCAGCACATGCTCAGGACATGATATTCTGGAACTTCTTCTTCTTTTTGTCCTCGAAGCAGTTCTTCTTGTTGCCACCCTTGCTGTAGTCGTTCCGATTGGTGTAGTCATACTTGTTGGAGGAGTTGAGCTTCTTCCTCTTGGGCAGTTAGCAATGAAGTGGGTGGTGTCACCACACTCGAAGCAGCCCCTAGGTGATCACCTCCTCTCCTTGCAGAACTTGTGCAAGGCGCAAAACTTTCTTACTAGCAGGGCGATCTCATCATCGGGCATGCTCTCGTACTACTCATTAGAAGTTGTGGTCAAAGAAGACAATGCAAACTCCAAAGCAGATGAGACAGTGTTGGTGGGGTTAGCAACATGGCCACCAACATAATCACTAGTAATCAAAGCTTTACTAGAGAGAGAAGCATCATAATTCGGATGGCCTTTCCTAGACAATTCATGAGACTTGAGCTTGTTTAACAATTTTTTAGTGTCTAGGATAACAAAATCAGTAGATTCTTCTAAAGTAGTTATTTTCATACCCCAAACATGATCATCAAAAGCATACAACAATTGTTTAACACGTTTATTATTAGAATAAGCAAGAGGACCACAAGAACATAAGTTACTCACAATCGATTCAAACCTAGCAAACAATCATCAAGAGATTCACTAGGTTTCTGAGCAAAGGTTTGATATTGCCTATTGTAAGTATCTTTACGAGAAGATGTAATCTCAGAAGAGCCTCATAAGTATTGCACAATTTAAGCCAAACATCATGAGCAATTTCTAGGTGAGAGACACGATCATACACATTCCTACCTATGGCAGTAGTAATAAGATTCAAGGTCTTGTAGTTGTTTTCGTACCTTGTCAACTCACCTTGGGTCTTGTAGTTGTTTCCATACTAGTAATCCTTGCCATTAAAGACCACAAGCTTTATGGAACCTTTCTCCATGTCACCTTCAGATCACAAAGCCTATTAAAGCTGACTAGTGACCAAATCAGCTCTAAGACTAATTGATGGACCAGATAAGGCCACCAGGGGGGAGCGGTGAATGGAAGCCAATTAAAATTCCTCAATGGAACTTGGCCTATGTCCTAAATTGGATCCAACACGCATCTGTTCTAGCTCGGCCAAGACCACATAGCTATTAAAGAGCTATTGGCCCTCAGAACCGGGTTAGGTACCCGAAACCAGAGTGGAAGCACAAAATGGTTCAAGCAAATACATGACCCACAACTCCACCAACAAGTCACGAGGATAAACTTACAATGGACTGGGTAAAGAATCAAAGCACAAACCCCTATGACAATACTTTCTCTATCACAAGTATTTTATCAAACACCTTCTGAGCATGATCGAGAAACCACCACGAAAGCATGGCGAGAACCTAGGAAAACTCGAGCCTTGGATCTGATGGCTCAAGAACAAGACCGGCTTCCACCTGCAAAAACGCTTAACAAATCGGAAAGATCACAACTTGACAAATGATGCAACCGAAAACCCAGACCTTGCCAGCAGAGCATGACCGAAGGACGAGCACTAGAAACAAACAAAGAATGAAGAAGCTTTAGAGTAAAAACCGGTCGGTGCTCTGGCCGTGGAAATGAAAATCCTTGAGCAAGGTTTCTCCAGAAGTAGAGACCGGCAGCAACATCTAGACAAAAATGAAACCGAGGACCTACTACCGAGTGGGAGATGAACACCAGGGGCTGGACCTCACGTGAAAAAACTAACTCGAGCATAGAGCAGGACCCGCGAGCTGGGGAGCGAACCAAGATCCGGTCTCAGGATAGGAACTGAAGCCTGTGCAGGTGGCAGAGACCGGCGGGGATATCCAGACCGATAGAGCCCAGACAGTAAATGAGTAGGGAGGTCCAACAACGAGCTGCACAACCCAGGCCAGTGGTGAGGAACTGAACAAGGAAATACAAGACCGATGGCGGAAGAGAAAACCCGAGACCACAAGCACAAACTTGAAGAAAAATCACCCAGATCCGGCTGAGAAATAGGGTAAAACGAGTAGTGCAAAATGAGATGCAAAAACTAAATTTTTTCATTGAAATTAACAAGATTCAGACGAAACATGGAGGTCACTGCTCTCCCTCCCTCGTTTGATTATTGAAATGAAAATCTAGTTCATGACTCACTCTCTATTCTAGGAAATGCGAAATAAAAATGGAGAAATGGCAAGGGGCCCATCCCTCTAGGGTCTTATTTATAGGCCCAAGCAAAATACTAAAAGACTAAAATGCTCCCATGGCATAATACAGAGAAAACAACAATGTTGGGGTAGAAGGGTCTGACGCAGCCTATCGCATCAACCCGTCCGTCTTCAGCTTCAACTCGACGTAACATCCGCGATATGCCACGTGCACCATCCGCATCGTGCCTCCACCAGTCTTGAGGCTAGGCTGGGAAACCCTAGCCTGACTTGCTTTGACATGGAGCAAGCTGCTAGATCTCAATGCGTGTCTCACGCTGTCTTCATCCTCCCGTCGGTTTTGTGGCACAACTATCAAACCGTAGCTTGCTTGGTTTTGAGGTCCAAACCATGAAACTGTCGCAGTGATTTTGAGGCCCAAATCATGAAACCATAGCTGCCGGTTTTGAGGCCCAAACTGGGAGACCTGACCTAGTGGTTTTGAGACCAAACCACTGACAAACTATAGCCCTTGGTTTTGAGGCTAAACCAAGAAACCCGCGCTCCACGTCTCCTTGTGTACGGTGCAGACTGCACTCAGTGTCACCCGACCTTTCGATCATCCGGTTAACGAGTACCCAACCTGTGCTTAGAACGGCCTCGGTCTTCTGCACCAGGTCTTCTACTCCAACCATGACCGTCGTCATTGCCTGCCATGCCACATCTGTCACCTAGACACCATGAGACAAGAAAACAAGATACTCCACACAAGATAGATAACAAAGGTAGAACCACAAAAACTTCTCGAATTCAAATTCAAACCGAGGCAAGTCAATTACTCATCACATATCAAACCAAAGTACTGACCACTTGGGTTTTCACTCTATCATAACCAACGACATCCTGGTATCATAACCAATGGCATTTGGGTATTTTTTGTGAAGTTGGTATTAGGGGAATCTATAAAATCTGGGGTAGGAGGAGATTTTGGAATGAACTAAAAAAATCTGTAAATTCTTGAGAATCTATTTTACTTTCCTACAACTTTAGTTGAGATTATAGATTTTTGATAGAGAATCCACCTCAAGAAGCTAAACCAACGGACCCTACAAACGAAGATATAAATTTTAGATTTTCCTTTAAAAAATAGCACACCCTAAACTATGTTAAAGCTTTTCCCTCTGTTCTTTTTACTTGTAGCGCGTAGCATTTAAAAGGATGACGCAGACGCTATGGGAAATATCACCCTCTCTCTCGATAGCCAAAAGCGGGTGCGGCGGCCTCCATCTCCATGGCCAAAGAGAAGCGGAGCACATGGCATGTGGCAAAAGTAGAGGCCGCAGCCGCAAGCCCCAAACTCTAGCCTCTTCTGCTGCCACTCCCCCGACGCTGCCGCTGAAGGAGTCTCCAAAGGTGGACGTAGTGCCGATCGATGCGCTCATGGAGGACACCCTCTGCCTCATCCTCCACCACCTCATCCCCGCCGACCTCCTCCATGCGGCACTTGCCTGCCATCGCTGGCACCACTTCGCCTTGGTTATTTCGTCCACCCGGCCGACACACCTAGCCCGCCCCCAGCCCGCCGATGGACAAGACCTTCTACCCCACCGTTTTTGTCCCCGTTGATGCGTCCTCCCCACGCCTCTCGCTCTCGCTCTCCCCTCGCACCACCCATGGGTTCTCCATCACCGACATTCACCTCAACCTTGTCCTCCTCATCCCACACCCACCCCCAAGGCAGTCCTCCCACGCGTCCCCGTCATCGACCCGGCTTCGCGCCATCGCGTGCTGCTCCCTCCCCCACCACACAGCGCTCTTGCAGGCGACCGCTGGCGCCATGATAGACATGTCTTCGATGTCTCTAACACCCTGATTTTCACATGGAAACAAAACTCTAGAAAATTCTTAAAGTAAATAAATAATTGTGATTGTTGCATTTCATGCCGATGCATATTTTTCCTTGGGTGGTGAAGTGCTCTTATAATTTATTGTGGGAGTAGAAGTCACCGAAATCATAAATTTCATTTGAATTCAATTTGGTTCAGAATTTAGAAAAGATTTGAAAATTAAAAAGGCACTTTTCCAATTTTCTATTGGCCATGGGCCGAATTCCTCCCCAGCCGGCCCAGCCTGGCCTCCCATCCCTCCCCCGTGGCCCACATCATGGCCTAGTGAGGCCCAGCAACACCAGCATGCAGCCTACACCGGCCTGACCGACACTCTCCATCCTCGTGATGACGAAGCCGAGTCCGAGCTCGAGCTCGAGACGTCGCCGGGGAAATCTCCCCTATCTCTACTCCTCAACGGAAACAACCTTGAATCCTAATGGAAAATCGCGTGGAGCTTGAGTCCGCACCTATCATGAGCATTAGAATGGAAACCCTTATAAAAAGGAACCAATCTGGTCAGATTTCGTTCACCCCGAGCTCAAACCCTAGGCGCCACCCCTTGCCATCGCCATGCCGCTACCCGCTCCCCGAAGCCAAGTAGACTGCACCAGGAGCTTCACCGAAGACCGACGCCCAAGTTGGTGCCTTTGTCTTAGCCAGAGGAGCCCCAGGGACCGCCGACATCGACACTGAGATTGGGCCGAACCGCCCCACCAACACCAGCCGCCATTGTTGCCCGTTGTCATCCCAAGGTGAGCAAAATAGGTTCGCCACGTCGCCTCGATGTCGTAGGTAAAAATCTCATCGAAAACCGAGGCCCAAAGCACCATATACGACCAACTCCGGTGAGCCGCCGCTGAGGGTCGGCCGCGTCACCGTCCGAAGCGCCGCCCCCTGGCCGCAGTTGCCCTTAGTCGTCCGCTCGCCGATCGGCACTCTAGATTAGAAGCCCCCATATTGTTTCGCCCGACCTTATTTGAGCTGTTGATCATGATTTCAGTGGCTCGTGTCTAATGAACTTCATAGGCCGGGGAACCCGTCGTCCGTGGACTCGGTCTACGAGTCGTGGTCATAATCCATGGAATTTTCCTTAGGAAAATAATTCCGTAAAATCCAAAAATTCCCATGCTGCGGTAGTTTTACAAAAACACCCCAAACTTTTCCAAACTTTTATTTTAGTCCCTGTAATTTTACATTTAGGTCCCTATTTAACTTTTTATAATTACAATTAGGTCCTTTTCTTAATTAATCTGTTAATACTAATTACCTATTTAATCTTTTAACTTCAAACCCACATAACTTCTTAACCATAGCTCCGATTTAGGTGATTCTTGTGCTCACGCGTTTGTAGCGATGAGTAACATCTTTTCGTACTGTTTGTTTAGTTAATAGGAACTGTTTGGTGTACTGTTTATTTATTTGCTTGTGTTGCTTGTTTTTGATCTCTACCATTAGGCACCGAAGACTTTGAGAATCTCCAGGTGCTCGACGTTCAAGTCTTTGAGCAGCAACTAGTGGGAAAGCAAGGAAAGTGATCCTTGACCATATTGATCCTATGTGTTCTCTTTCTCTCTCTAGTATACACATTGGCCTGCATGCTTTAATACTATTACCTAAGCCTCATACTTACGATTTGGCTTCATACTTGGTTACTTATGCTTAGCCATGTAGTCATGAGTGTCATACAAGTCTTTCCATCCTTTGTGATGTTGAGTTTGGCTTGTGACTTTGTGAGCGATGGTCTCCCATCCATCGAGATGTGTTTTGATCGTGGTGAGGATCGATGTTGTGATTTGAGCAAGGTTGGAATGGAGGAGACGATTGGATTCCATCAAGTGATGTGGTTGGTCATGCTCAAATCTGCTAAAGACAGAATCTTAGGAGTAGACACCCCAGGACAACATGTGCCACCACGTGTCCGGTATAGAATGGCTTGCTTACTAATTAGGTTGGCTGTAGGCTGTGTGTTGTGCTCGGTTGAGTCGGATGGCACTATACTTTGTGATAAGTCTTTGTGACATTCTTCGTGAACTGTCTGAACCACATGGTGCAAGAGGGGACACTTTGTGTGGAAAACCTTGGCACTGCAAGCGGGGATTGTTTGTCGGGAAACTGTAGCAAAGCATGACATACTCCTGTGGTAGACCTTTGTAACAACATGTAATGATCTCTGGGCCACACACCAAAGGCAGTGTAATCTTGGCAAAAAGGAGGTTTCCATAGTTGCTTAGCCAGCGATGAAATCACTACTTGTGGATACATGGCGCAACCTTTGCAAAGTGTACAACTATCATGATAGCCGAGCTTGCGGTTACAAGCGGTCTGGAATCCTCTTTTGATTAGATGGTTTGGATGGGAATGGGATGGTATTGGCCAAATCTTCATGAAATCTTTGTGATTACTTTGTGCCCCTTTGTGCCTTTGTGACCATACTTTGTGAGGTACTTAAACTCAACTTAAAGGGTAGTTTCAGCCTGCAACTTTAATCTAGTAAGTAGTATGCTATTAATCAATGAGTCAAGTGTAGGTGCATTTCTGCTTATAGCCTTATGTCTTTTTTACCTTGCTATTACCTTTACGTATCATTTATTTACTACACTTGCTGAGTACCAACCATAAGTGTACTCAACCTTGTTATTTTCCCCTGCTACTCAAACTTGCTGCTCAGAAGGAGAAGATGGACTGGAATTCTTCAATGAGGAGTTCAAGGCTACGTGTTGCCCCGGTTGCCTTTCCTGTGGTGTAAAGTCTTCCGCTGTTCTGTTTTAGTGAGAGTCATCTTAGTCTTTAAAGACATTATTTATGTCAGAATTTTACTTTATATTTGTGACATTTGGCTATTAGTGAGCACTTTTGGTTGTATGTGTGGAGCAATTGATATTGGGTCATGCATACGATGAGTACTTGATTTTGGCATAAAACCGGGTATGACAGTGTCACTGTTCACTCGTGTGCGCACCTGAGCAGGCTCTCCTTGGACGCCGTCCTCTTCACCGTCGAGGGCAACTACTGCGCCTGGGTCACCTCAGTTTGCGATGGTGACTGCACCTAGCATGTGATGCCGTGGGCCAAGGATGTCGAGGTGGACTTTGATCGAATTTGGTTTGAGGGCCGCTGCTTGCATGCCTTAGGGAACATCTACTTGTGCATCTACAACTCCAGCCGCGTGCTTAGGCTCAACGCTTGCACACTGGAGTTCTCATACCTGCCTGTGTTGGCCAAGGTAGGAGAAATGTTTGCACGAAAATTTTGATGGCTTGCATGAAACTTGGTAGAAGCTTGTCTCGTAAGATTAATCTGAATGCTTTTCTCTTCAAAGCAACAAAAGGTAGCTAAAGCAACTACGAGCTAAGGAAACTATGAACAAGTAATGCAAAGAAGTAAAGTTGTATTGATTGATTGTCTGCTGTCCTTTGATGCATACAACTCAACCCTATATATACAACTCGACTCTTATCTCTTTACAACTCTTGAAACAGACTCTTATTTCTTTACATCCCGACTTGTGACTTATATGGACTCTATCTCACAATCTTTACCTATTTGAACTCCTAACTTGTTCCTACTCAGACTCTAACTCAACTTGATCTCCTCCCTAACCTGGTTTTTAGTTGAACCAAATTCCTCATCCTTGGATCCTTCTTGGCTCGGTCTTGGCTTACCCCGACCTTGATTCTTCCTTACTCGGACTCAAGGTCTTGATCCCCATTTGGACTCAGACTCCATCTCAATTCAGACTTGTTTCCTTAATCTTCTTATTGAATTCATCTAGACACCTTACCCAGGAATCCTTTACCCTATCGGCTTACCCGATCTCATCCGATTGGCTTACCCAAAGCTTACCTGAACTCCACCTGAGCGCCTTACCTAATCGCATCAATGCTTACCTAACCTAATACATTCGTATCCGGCTGAATTATCTTACCCAATTATTCTCCTGATAGGACTTCTACTTACCCGGCCTTATACGGTCTTACCTGGCCAAATTACCTTACCTGATCTCTTCCTGATCAGATTTCTGCCTATCCGATTGTACTCAGCCACCTTACCCGACTTCCTTACCCAGTCGGGTAACACCTCGCTGCACCCAACTGCTTACCCGGCCTTACCCAATCACCTTACTAGACCGGGTATCCTTCAATTGGCCTCACCCGAAGACTACCTCATCGGCCTCCCACCCTGACATAGGCTTACTTTTGGCCTATAATGCCTCAAGATAGCTCGGGTAACCCTAGGCCAACCCGGGTAACCCTGAAGGAACCCGACTAACACCATTTGTCTTATCCAAGACTAAATTTGCCTTACTCAGCCTTACCCCAGCCTCACCAGCCTTGTAATTAGGCCAGAGTATCCTTTGGGTAACCTTAGTCCGACCCGGATAACTTTGGGTAACTTGAACACATCTAGGACACCCAAGTAACCTGATTTTCCCTACTGGAGACCGAATTTGCCGTACTCGAGCTTATCCAAGCCTCAAGAAAGTTGGTATTAGCCATCATCAGTCCTTCCTCAACATTTTCCCTCACATCGATCTGCACCACCAAATGACCTATTTCTCCTGACAGTACCCGGGTTACACGATAACATCGGGTTAGCCTCCTTACTTGCCCGGGTTACCCTCCAATGCACATTCCATCAAGCCGTTCTCCACCATATCACATTTTGTGGTGTAACACATGCCCCCTATTTCTTGCGTAACTTGCATGTAAAAGCAAGACACAAACGACCACAACCACATAAACAATTTTCATAAACCGTCCTTTTGCGCTTACACCGAACGATTACCTTAACCATCCTTTTTTCTATGCACCTCCAGTTCACCTTGACATGATAATCTCCTTTATCAACCTTGCCACATGCTAGGATAGTAGCATTTTAGATACTTTCTGTTTAAAGCTTTCGGCAATGAATGTCCTTCAAGGTCCTCCACGAAGTAAGCATTACTTGGCATAACCCAGATAACTCTAAACGGTCCTTCCCAGCTAGGTGATCATGTACCAAACTTACTACTTTGAGTCCCCAATGGCAAAATCATTTTCCATACTAGATCTCCAACTTGAAATGATTTTTCCACGACAAGTTTGTTGTATGCCTTAGCTATCTTGATCTTCTCCTTCTCTATTCCTTCCAATGCTTTTAATCGGCTTCCGTGACCATCATTAATCTTATCCATCATCAACTCATGATACTCCTTAGCTGATAAACTACCCAATCTGGTTACTCTCAAACTATGCAAGCCTATCTCCATGGGCAGCACTGCCACTTGGCTATATTCAAGTTCAAAAGTGGTTACCTTTGTAACTCCTTGTCTTGATGTTCTATGTGTCCACAACACCTCCGACAATTTTTCATGCCACCTTCTCAGGCTGTCTTTGATTCTCTTCTTTATAATCTTGATTAGCACCTTGTTGCTAGCCTCGGCTTGACCAGTAGCTTGCGCATAATATGGAGAAGAGTTTAACAACTCGATCTTCATAGATTTCGTGAACTCCCAAAATTGGTGTGACATGAATGATGGCCCCTGATCGGTTGTTAGAGTTTGAGGGACTTCAAACTGATAGATAATGTGTTCCCGCACAAAACTTATTACCTCCCGGTG
>VSTD030000677.1:0-14942 GCA_008808055.3 Sporobolus alterniflorus
GTATAAGTTTTCTAAGATTGGATCGAAACCCCAACTATATGCTGTGATTTTTATTAATCTTGATTAAAAGATGTGGTCGTAGATAAGATGCCGAAGCACTCCACAACTCACACCTGGCACTCACGAGCAAGGTAAACATCAATCACCAAACAGTTGATGACTAATGACAAGCAAAGGACTCAAGGATGAACTCCTAATTTAGCGATGACTGTCTACAGGTGGCCACTTACCGTTGAAGCTCTACTGTTGCGGTCCCTCCAGAAGGTTTGACGGGTGGGAAGGCAAACGCGGCCATCTACCACTTTTGAGTTAGGAGAGCACAAGTAAAACTTTTTGAATAGACAAGAGGTAAGGCAAGAGTTTTGGCAAATAGTTTTGTGAAAATATGCATCCTTAAGGGCATCCATTCTAGCTAAGCTAGTGTCCTATGGTCAACATAGCTTTGATACCATTTGTCATACCCCGGTTCCAAAAATGAAACTGAAGTCTCCATACGTGTAACCAGGATATTTAATTCACATGTATCACAACAATATGATAAACAGATGAAATGTTTTGATTAAATAGAGTAAATATCTGTTACAAAATGACCCATAGGTCTGCAAAAGATTACATCAAAGCAGCGGTAAATCTAAGCGTAGTAGTGGCCTCCACAGGCATCGACCGATGGAGAGGCCCGCCTAGCACTCCTCTTCTAGATCCTGCTGAAACTCCTCATTCCAACCTTCAACTCCATCTAAAGCAACAATACAGGCAAGCTTGAGTAGACTTATGGTGGCTACTTAGCAAGTGTGGGAAAATATGACATGTAGGCTAACAACAAGGTTGGATAGACTAAAGTTTTGACTCGCAGAAAACAGTGGTTAAATCTATGCCTCAATGCTCCTATTTACTAGGCGAATATCCTGCTCCAACTGGACATCACGACAAAGAACATCCAGCTACAACAGGACAACGTGACAATGAACATCCAGCACCAACTGCATATCACTACAAGGAAAAGTCTAGCTCTGACTGGAGAATACAACAATGAGTGTCCAGCTCCAACTGGATAACTCCCCATAGAATCTCCTGCTCCAACTGGGTGATTCGACCAAGGTATTATAGCTCCAATGAGAAATCCTAACAATCGAACTATTTCCAAATGAACCAACATCCCGACTAATCATGTGAGGGTCCATGCCGCTCTTAACCATGAGCACAACTGTTATAACTATTTTACACTCTATAGAGGTTGCACAGATTCCTCATTAGTAATTTCATCCCCTATTTCTAGGTGACTAACATCTCCATTTTGCCATGCGGGCCAAGCATATTCATACTTCCTTTGGTGTGAGGCCAGAAGATCACTACAGGGCATTTCAATTGCTTCCTCTAGCTTGTAACGTACCCACTGAGGTTTCAACAGAGGTGTTGGCTACGACCAAACCACCAAGGGCCCCTCTTGTGCCTTATGGGTGTTGGCTACAACCAAACCCACACATCTCCAACCAGACGGATTGAGCTCCAACACAATCCACACCATTGGTTGGTATGCCAAGACTAGTCTCTAGCTCATACTGAGCTAGGCCATACCCATATAAGCTCATGGTTGTACTGTTTTCATGGATGGTCGCTCCATGAACCGGTCTTTAGATTTGGGTATGATAACAAACTAGAGGTTGCTGGCTACAACCAGACAGCCCTGAACTGCCAGCTACAACTAGACACAGTTCCCATTCCAGTCCTCCCAAATCCTAGTGTCTAGGATTCTCACAACTCTCACAAATAAACCAACTAGCTGACCATATGAAATAATGGTACAGAACTCTACCTAGACCCAGAACAATTCATGCAAGGCTAAGCAATTCTAAACGTATGACGACTACCCAATGACTCTGAGGTTTCAAGGAAGGATAAGGCATTCCAGTAAACCCTAACATAGGTGCGCATTCAATGACATGAGCATGCAATACTACAACTATAGAATAGATATGAAAGTTATATAGGTGCAATATGTTCAAGGACACTTGCCACGTTGCTCACAAGAGAATAGATCGGAGTCCTCGTGTACTTGATCTCGAAAATCCACAAACTGTTGCTGCTCCGGAAAGAGATCACCTAAACACGAGGACACACAATCATTCCATCAATCACAATGCAACAACCATGTATTATGAATGCATGAAATGAAAGAGGACATGATCCTGAGAAATTTGGCGCAAGAATGACTGGAATTGGAGTTGTGGTTGAAAAGATATGGCTAAAAGAAGTTATAGGGACTTATTTGCAATTTATGGAAAGTGGCTAGGGCTAATCTAAAAATATTTTCAATTTCCAGTGTTCTGTTTGTAGAATGTTGGACTGCGACTTGATATTAGACAAGGACAGGGGCCTCTTTGTAAGCTGGCCGGAATTTCAGCCTTTGGATTTATTTTCGAATGAAAAATGTGGTGGACTTGGCTTACGGCCCATGGACCAAGAGCACTAGCCAGCCCATCATGGACTCGCGAGCTGGGGCGGCAGCTGGGCTCTCCGGCGAGCGGCGCTCCATGGGCTACGGCCACTGGGAGCTTACCGTGAGGTGGGGAAAAGAAAGAGAGCCTTGGTGGTTCAGTTTTGCCCCTTACTGGAAGCAGGGAGGCGACGTGGAGGTGGCACGTCAACGGCGATGGCTGGCGGCACAACGGCGGTGATGTGGGGGCTCGGGAGTGGAGTAGAGGATGCACTGAGGTGACTGAGAGCTCGGGAATTGTGGTGGGATGCTCCAGCACCTTTTATAGGACCGAGAGGGGAGCTCGGGCGACAGACAATGAAGCCAATGAGGCCCTTCACTGGCCGGTGGTGGTGCTATTTTAATATCGTCGGCTTCTCTTGGAAGACGAGGGGATGGGGCGCCTGTGCTGATTACTGGAGAGGATGGGGCGGCAGCCCTTGGTCTGGCATGGAGGGCAATGTTGGAGGGTGAGCAGGCGCAGCAGCTGTCTCTGCTTCGCTCTGACCATAGGAGGACGAAAGGTGCCTGGGCTGGCTGGACCAAAAGGCCAAGTGGGCCGACGATTGCTGCGAATTTTAGGAGGTAAACGAGGTGGACTAGCAGCGTCATATGGGCCGAAAGATAACAGTGAATGGGACGAAGGATTTTGAATTTTTGGGTAGCTGAAATGGATGAATTCAAATGGAAATTTCAATGATTTGAAACAAGAAGTTTGCATATTCCCAAAAATAGGAATTTGGACATTGGTCAAGGATTTAGATCAAATAAATTTGAATTCAAGGTTTGGAAAATTTCAAAATTTGATTTAAAGACATAAATCAAGGAATATAGAAATTCGACGAAATGATTTTGAATTTTAATTCAAAATTTGGATTCGAAGGAAAAGAACTTTTGACATCCTTTCGAACATCAGAATTAAACTGGTCTCAGGAAAAGAATTATGCATGCAATGCAATTCTAGCAAATTTTAGGTGAAAGCATTATCTTGGCAAATTTTAGAAACTCGAAATTTAGGGTGTTACACCAAAACAGGGGAGTTTGTTCCCAGGCGGTGCCAGCCAATCCGACGGTGCCTGTCGATGAGGTGGGGCTGAGATAAGTCGATGAGCAGCACGGGCGTGGGAGGAGTCGATTTGGGGGTGGGGCGTTGGGGTCGAGGGGCTCACCGGTATGGGCCCTCCACAGCAGCGGCGTTCGGGTGGAGGAGCACGACGGCGATGGCCTGGACTGGAGGCCAATGGCACCGGTTGACTGGGTGGGTAGAGTAGCACGTTGGTGGCGAGCTCAACAAGGTGTGATTGGGGGCAGACGATGGCTGGAGGCACGCGTCGATGGTGCGGTGCCCTCACTGCCATGGTAGATGGTGACGCGAACGAAGAACCTCCTCGTGGTGGGTCAACATTGGGTTAAGGTGGAGCCCTACCCGAGGAGGAGGAGGCACGCTTGTCGACAGCACTCCGGTGCTTGAGAAGCGGTGGTGCGGCGGAGCAGCGATGCTGTGGTGAGCACCGAGTGAGAAGAGGAGCGAAGCAAAGTCGATTTGGCCTCCTCAACAATTCCTCGCATGGGATAAGATCACCAGCATGTGGGGCGGTGTGAACATGTGGGTGCCGGTTGGCCACTGTAGTGGCATGGCACAGTGGTGGAAACAGGGAGTGGCGACGGGCGTGGCGCTGGGGAAATTTGGCCGGTGGGCCTTGGGCCGGACTGTGGTGGCTTGGGCCGGTTCAAGTCTGGGTGGGCCATACTGTTCAACGAGGCTGGCCCAGTTTCAGTTATACAATTAACTTTGCAATTATTAAAATGATTCAAACTAGCAAAATACAAAAGATGTACCTCCTGTTCTCCCAATTTTTCCAGACTTTACCGGGTGGTAGATAAATTGAAAAGGTACAACTTTTCTTTTGGAAAGCAAAAAATTCAGGAAGCAAAGCAATTTGGAATTTGGTTTGAATTTAAAAGGGGTTCAAACCTTTTGGGAAAAATCCCATAAATTCACCAAAAATCTTTCTTGACATGATCTTCAATACTATGAATTTAGATTGACTCACTTGTATTCACAAATTTGAAGTTCTTTTACAACTGTAATTAGGTCTTAATAGGAAAATCCAAATGAGCAAAATTTGAATTTGAATCCATTCAAATTAGGTTTTACTATAGCAACCACTGTAGAAACACCGTAAAGGTATTGTAGCTGCTACAATGATATTAGGGGTGTTACAACCCTCCCTTCCTAAAAAAATCTTGTCCCAAGATTACGAAGGAAGAGAGGTCCTCGAAAAATAAAGAACGGTTAAGGGCACCACTTCATTGGTCTTAGCGGCATGAAGGTAGGCGTGATCATTCTCTTAATTCTCAGGTCAGGAACATGCCTACTATGGGATGAGAACTTGTAGAGGAGAATAAGCTTTGGTGTGGGGTCAGCATCGACACCACTGCTTTGCAAAACATATGAAGGAAGCGTTCGAAGTCACTTGCGAAACCATAAGGACAAGGATCTATGATAACCAAGACATCAAGGGGTGCACTTGGTTGGAGTAAGGGACACACCAGTCGTCCTAAGTCACACTGGACGGACTAGGGACAAACATGGTAATGCTTGTGCCCAACAAGGTTTGACATTATGGTAGGCTTATTACGGCCAGTTCAGGGCTAGTTGTAGCAACAAGACTCCACACACAACTTTCTTTATTCTGCTTATGTATCTCGAGTAATATGCCATCATGTTCAGAAGAAAGCCATGAATGGAACACCCTTGCTAATCTGATAAGGCACGCGCTTTCTATTTTGCAAAACTAGCGTGAGAAACTCCTGGACGAACCAGCACAATTCGAGTTAAGATTGCAATTTAGAAGAGCTCATCAACCACGCAAACCGACCTTCAAATAAGCTTCACCCAAGGAGTACGACATTGATTGCACGGACTCAGAAGTCAAGAGAAAGCTTACCAACATAGAGATCGGTTTTCTTTCTCGGCAAGGAGTGGTGACACTTAGTAGAAGGCGTCCTAAGGGTGTATGAGCAATCACGGTTAGCTTACAAGACAGTAGCTGGGCACGATCGAATAAACGAGAGTTAGCGCCACAAACAAGGTGCTCCATGATAGCTAACAGGGTGTGAGATGCACAAGGAGAATCCAATGAATGTGGTGTGAGGTAGACTTCAAGGAGGTAACGACCTAGGAGAGGCCATTGAAAACAATCGATAGCAACGTGGCTATCACGAGTTCCTTCAAGGTTGCAACGGATACCTTCACTCTTGCTCAAGGTTGACACAAATGTACCATACCGACGAATAACCTTAGAATGGCTCACTCGAAGCGATAATTCAACAAGGTTTCAAACAAGAGGATTTTCGGAAGGGCTTCGGGTAATGAACCAACAATCTTCCTCAATGATGAGGTTTCATCAAGCGGAGCCGATGATTCTCAATTGGAGTTCAAAGGGAAAAGAAATCCACCAAAAGCACAATTTGGTTCAAAATCTTGCTTGAAAACGTAATCACAGCAAAAAGTCATCACAAAGAAGATTCAATGGTAGGTTGCAAGATTACGAGTAGGTGCCTAGCTTTTGGAAGCCCCGTAGTGAGTCGCTATACTTAATCCAACAACATCACCTCCAAATAGGAAAATCTGATAACGACGTCAACTCGGTCTTGACTACGAGCAGCAACGAGTAAATGGAAATCTGGTGTTGTACGATCTGAAATCTTACTGAGAGCTGAATACCAAAAAGCAGAGGACTTTCTCAGATTTCCATTGGATATTTACTTGCCTTCATCTGATCAACGGTTTAGCCGTTATGACTTTTTGCTGGATGATGGGGTTCCTGAAAACTGCAATTCTGGACAGATTGCAGTGACAAAAGGAAATTAAAATCTGGGCCTGTTCAGTTAGGATTCTTCCCCTGAGTTGAATACTAAAAAGTTGTACAACTCTACATGCTTTCCATCAGTTACTTACACAGCCTCATGGGACCAACAGTTTAGAAGTTATGGAATTTTGCACAACGACAACACTGCTGAAACTGTTCTAGACAGGACAACAGTTTGGACGAAACAAAATTCTGAAGACTAGGTGAAATTGAAACTCCCAGACTTCCTAATACCATTATGTTAGATAACTTTCTCAGCTTTTCGATGATTTGTTATCCGACTCCCAACAGTCAGCGACTTACGAGGTAAGGCTATCGAAAAATGGTCAGATTTCTGAATAGGGCAAAATCTGGACAGACCGTACCTTTCGGCATATGTCCGGATCTTGGTGAAATTTCGCCATGACCTCCTATCACGAGTTGGGAAACACACTGGTAAGGTCTCACACTTGAACGTAGATGGTATTTGAAGGAGGTGGCTGGCTGGGGGCCTGGACCTCGTTGGCGTGGAGGAGCCGTCACGGCACCACGCCGGCGAGGCAGGTATCTACCTGGTAGCTACTACTAAGGAAAAAGCCAATACAAATGTTCGATGCTCAACTAAGAAGCATGGCCCTGTTTATATAGTACAGGTGGCACACACAAATGGAAACTAATTAACAACTTTATTCCTTTCCTAACCAATTCAAAAATCCTCTTTAATCCTCTTTAATTGTCTTTGATTGCTGGCCTGCGGTTGATGTTTTCCTTCCTTACTTGGCGGGTATATTGAATGCTGCACATAACATCTCTCCCCCCCCCCTTGGACAACAAGCTCATCCGTGAGTTTGAAGGGAGGATACAGTTGTTTGAACTCGGCGAGTTCTACCCAGGTGGCATTGGCACTTGTCTAACTGGCCCATCTGACCAGAACTTCAATGCGTCCATGGGCCAGTTGGCTCTTGATTACTTCCTCAGGTTGGAGGCAGACACGATCGTGCTGAAGTGGCGGCAAGGCGCCCAGCTCCGTAGGTTCTTCACCACAATACTTTTTGAGCAGCGTGACATGAAAAACATGATGGAGGCATGCACCCGACGGCAATTGCAACCTGTATGCCACATCGCCCACATGATCGACGATTTTGATTGGCCCAAATAACTTGGGGCCTAGCTTACCGCGGCCTTGGGTAGGTAGTGAGGCCACAGGATGATGTAGCAGCCTGAGCCACACCCACTGCCCGATGTGATACTCCACATCATGGTGATTGCATTTGTAGTAGGCATTGTACCTTTGTTGTGCAAGCTCCAAGCGATCCAGGATTTTGGCCAAGAATTCATCACGCTCGGTTAGCTACTGGTGGACCGCTGGAAGGCATGCTTCGCCCAGCGTGTTGGAGCGGACAGACGGAGGGTCCTAGCCATACACCACCTTGAGTGGAGATGTCTTCTGGGAGGATTGGAAGCCAGAGTTGTAGCAGAACTCTGTCCAAGGTAGCCAGCACAGCCACTCGTGGGGACGATCGTTGGACAAACAGTGAAGAAGCATTGTAATCACCTTGTTTGCCATCTCGGACTGCCCATCCGATCGAGGGTGAAAAGCTGAAGACATGTGTAGCTTCATGCCTTCTAGCTGGAATAGCTAGTGTCAGAACAGGCTGGTGAACATGGGGTCCCAATCAGTGACGATGCAATAGGAGATCCCATGTAGGCGAACGACGGTGTCGAAGAAGGACTTGGCGACGGTGGTGGCCGTGTATGGGTGGCACAAGGGAATGAAGTGCCCATACTTGGAGAACATGTCGATGACCGTTAGGATGATAGACTTGCTGTTGATGCGAGGGAATCTTTCCATGAAGTCCATGGCCATGTCGGCTCAGACGATAGATGACACGTTGAGGGGCTGAGGAAGACTCACCGGGTGGAGATGCTCTGACTTATTGCGCTGACATGTTGCACATGCCGTACAAAGTCCTGGACCACCATTTGTGTGCCGGGAACATGAAAGTCAACGCACAGCTGCTACAGCATCTTGGCCATGCACTAATGGCCAGCATCGTGTGCAGCCTCAAGGTAGCCGGTTGTGTAGGTGAGGTCTGTGGAACGTAGACCTAGCCGAACACAGTGATGAGGTCGTCTTGGAGCCGCCACAACTCCCCATGCATACCCATGGTGACATCAGCGCCCAGGGCATGAAGGGCATCATTGGTGGTGACCTCCTATCATAGCTAATCGAAGAGGATGAGAGCCAGTGAGGATAGGGCACTGAGTTGCACCGACTCATCGCTGTCGCGGCGCGATATGCATCGGCCAAAATGTTGGAGATGCCCAGCTTGTACTTGACCCAAAAATCAAATCCTAGTAGCTTACTTTCCCATTGATGTTGCGGGATCGTTGACAACTTCTTGACCAACAAGAATTTTAAACTGATGTGGTCAGTTCGAATCAGAAATGGAGTCCCCCAGAGATACAGATGCCAATGTTTGATGGCCTGGAAGAGGCCGACCAACTATCGCTCATATGCAGTGAGTTTAGCCTGTCATGGCATGATGGGCTTGCTAAAGAAAGTGACTGGACCGTCACCCCGGTGTAGCATGGCACTGAATCCCGCCTCGGATGCATCACATTCGACCACGAACTCCTGGTCGAACGCCGAAAGCTGCAGAACCGGTGTCGTGGTCAGGGCACGCTGGAGCACATGAAAAGCATCTTCAGCCTCCTCACACCACCTGAAGGCCTCCTTGCGTAACAGGTGTGTCAGAGGTGCCGCAATGGAGCCATAGTCACGGATGAAGTGGTGATAGTACCCAACCAAGCCTAGAAAAGCACACACGGCACGAACTGATCGGGGCAATGGCCAATCAAGCACCGCACACACTTTCTATTCATCCATGGCAACTCGTACAGCAGAGATGACATGGCCTAGATAGGCCACCTCTTGGTGCCTGAAAGCACACTTGGCACACTTGAGGAAGAGCTTGTGTTGTTGTAGTGCTGCCAGGACCAGCCAAACATATCGAAAATGTTCCATCCAGGATGGGCTATAGATCAAGATGTCATCAAAGAAGACTAGGATGAACAGGCACATGAAAGGCCTCAGTACCTCATTCATCAATGCTTGGAAGGTGGCCGGCGCATTCGTGAGGCCGAACTCAAAGAGCCCCTGGTGCGTTCGGAACACTGTCTTTTCCATGTCGTCGGGACGCATTCGGACTTGGTGGTAGCCTAAATGAAGATCGAGCTTGGTGAAGAACTTGGTGTGGCACAGCTCATCAAACAGTTCCTTGACAATAGGGATGGGGAATTTGTCCTTCATGGTCTTGGCATTCAGTGCACGATAGTCGACACAAAAATGCCAAGAATCATCCGATTTCTGGACGAGAAGCACCGGCGTCGAGAATGATGAACAGTTGTACCTGATGACGCCTTGGCAAAGCATGTCGGTGCATTGTCGCTCTAGTTCGGTCTCCTGGGCATGTGCGTAGCGATAAGGCCACACGGCGATGGGCGCGGTGCCAGGCACGAGATGTATGCAATGGCACCATGACTGTGGCAGTGATAGGTCGGCCAGCTACTGAAATAGAGGCGAAACCTCGATGAGCAGCTCATTCATGAGGTCAGCCGACATGGTGTGTAGCGCTGCTCATGGAGATTTTGATGTCACTGTCCATAGCATGTGGTGTCCATTCCAGACGAAGGCGAGTGTGCATTGGCCAAAGTCCCAGAGTATAGGGCCCAAAGACTCAAGCCACTATACTCAAAACACCATGTTGTAGGGCCCAAGGTCCAAGCTATAGCAATAGATGGAGAACGGTTCACTGCCGATCACCATCTGAAGACCCTTGCAGCAGCCCAGGCTGTGGACTTGGTCACCATTCGTAACCACGATGCGGAGACCGTGTTGTGCGGCCAGCAGGATACCCACGGGCGTGGCTGCTGCCGAGTCCACAAAGTTGTTGGTGGACCCGGAGTCCATTAAGGCCGAGAGATGGGCGTCGTTGACGATAACAAGGACCTGCATAGTGCGCCCTGATCAGGGCTGGATCCCAGTGATGGCGTGCAAGGATATCGTTGGTGACTGCTCCATATCATCATCACCGAGGAGCTCAATGAGGAACAGCCTTTTACACACATCGCGGTGGCTAGGCACAAAATGTTTGTCACACTTGAAGCACAGGCCCTTCGCGCAGCAATCCGCAATCTCAGTTGGTGAGAACTTCCTGCTTGTCAGTGCGCGGTCGGAAGCGAGCTGATTGATGGAGCCCATCGAGGTCTAGGGAACACAGCTTCTTGAGGGCGACGTCGGTGCAGCGTGGTTTGCCAAGGCCCATTGTAAAGAGTTGGATCTGCTGTCCTTCCGTTAAGGAGAGATCACGTCATGACAATACCATGAACTTGTCGCAGAACTCATCCATCGACCCGGTCCAGCACAGTAGGGCCAGTTCACCGAGTGGCGTATCCGTCATCAGTGGCCCAAAGCGGGCATTGATCTGCCGTGTGATGTTGGGCCATGGTGGCACCCCGTTGTTAAGTTCCAAATGATGGTACAAGAGTTGTGCATCATACAAGAGATGGAACGAGGCATATGACACCCGCTTGTGATCCGTCGTCTGGCGAACACAAAAATAGTGCTCGCAATGGTTCAGCCAGGGGAGTGGATGGCATGACCCATCAAGCATAGGAAAGTTGAGCTTGTGCTAAGTTGGAAGGAAGTCACCGTCATCCTGATCGTCCTCCTGAATGAAATGGTAGTGGTGAGGAGGTGGTGGCGCCTGAGGTTCCACACGAGGAGGTGGCACAACCGAATGATCATCGCTCGTCTGACCCCCCACAGCGTCGCCATTGGCGGCCTCCAGTGCCATGGGTGTCTGGTTGTTGGCGCCGGGGGCAGTCCGACCCTGCTCCAGGCACACCAGCACAATGTTGAAAGCTTGTTGTTGCTGATCGACATCCCCCACCATGGCTATGAGGGCGTGCATGATTTCCTCCAGCCGGTCAAGCTGGACAGCAAGGTCACTCAGCGATGCAGCCATTTCTTTCCCCGAACCCGAGCCTGCAGTAGGTGTCATGGTAGAATTGCCTTGCACAACTGATACCAGGTTGTCACGAGTGGGGGAAACACACCGGTAAGGTCTCACAGTTGAATGTAGATGGTATTTGAAGGAGGTGGCTGGCCGGGGGCCTAGACCTCGTCAGCGCGGAGGAGCCATCATGGGACCATGCGGGCGAGGCAGGTATCTACCCGGTGGCTATTACTAAGGCAAAAGCCAATATAAATGTTCGATGCTCAACTAAGAAACCTGGCCCTGTTTATATAGTACAGGTGGCACACACAAATGGAAACTTATTATCAACTTTATTCCTTTCCTAACCAATTCAAAAATACTCTTTAATCCTCTTTAATTCTCTTTGATTCGTGGCCTACTGCAGCTGTTTTCCTTCCTTGCTCGGCAGGTATATTGAATGCCACACATAACACCTCCCCAGAAACATTGAATACTAAAGTTCCCGCTAAAGAACTCAGCCTTCCTCTGGTTACTCATATTGCCATATCCGAAGAACGGTTTGGTAGCTACGGGCTTTCAATGATGGTTCACGGTGCTGAACTGTTTTGGACAGATTGGACATTGGAATGAAATCCCAGATTTAGGGGCATAAGATGAGTGGATCTTGGTGAGGGTTGTTTACGGATTTCGTAGGCCAGTTGATCAACTTTCCAACGCCTACTCATACACATATTTTTAGTAACCACAACAATGGTTACTGCCATTTGAAAACAGCCACGTGCGGAGTTCAGTGGAGTGCCATAAAACGGAACCATCAACAGTTCGGACTTGGACTTGGTTGCCATATTGCTTAGTCGACTAGGCAGCTTAATGATATGCACACACGACCTAATCGTCCTCACCAAAATAAAAGAAAGCAAACTGCTATTGCGGATCGAATGCGTTCAGTGACAAAATAGCTCTCAACACATGTTTCTATCATTTTAACGAAAGTTAGTGTACCTGCAAAGATGGATAAAACATGCCCTTAAGGGGTCCAGCACTTTCGT
Organism: Sporobolus alterniflorus; assembly: GCA_008808055.3. Lineage (NCBI taxonomy): Eukaryota > Viridiplantae > Streptophyta > Magnoliopsida > Poales > Poaceae > Sporobolus > Sporobolus alterniflorus. Next base: position 12,380 of record VSTD030000677.1, read on the forward strand.
GCCCACTCATGCCCCTAGGGGGCTAGCACTTGCCTGCCGAATCATGCCCATCATGGACCCACACTTTCGTGCCTACTCAAGTCCTACAAGCTACTCACAATCAACCAAAATCTTCATAAACAACAAAAGAAGCATTCACAACCCTAATATTCCTACTAAAGCCACAAACAACAAAATAAGTTCATCAATGACAAAATAACCTAAACACCCTCAAAATCCATAACATACCTTCATCGATACAATTCCGTAGTTGCAATATAAGAACACATGTTAGCTTGCCACCTTAAGTGACTACAATAGTCCTTATATGGGCTAAGCATCCTCACTGTAAGCGTAATTGCGATTTTAGATGCTTAGAGTGTGTGTTTAACCCATTCTAGCTCTGATACAAGCTGTCACAGAATGACTTTAGAAATGAGAGGCCCATCTTTCAGGATCCAGATCAGGTGATTCTCGGCATATCGAGAATGCCGCAAACACACATACGAAGCATACAAAACTAAGACTTCATTGAATATTAAGTTATTACACTTTAGTTTAAGGATTACGAGATCGAGATATAGAAGGTTCTTCAAAAGAGAGAACATATTTGTAGAAAAGTTTAACTCGGCGTCATAAGAGTATTCAATGCACCCTAGAGGCGAAAACCTTCTTCGGCAACTCTACACCTACGACGTGCCCCAGTATGGAATCTAGCACTTAGAAGCCTGGGCCTCCCACTAATAACTGTCATCGGCATTGCCGAAAGAGAGAAGAAGAAACATGCACACCAAAAAGTTACAAAGCAAAGCTTGAGCGACTATGCTCAGTAAGACTGGCCCACCATGACCAAGCAGTCACACTTCTAGACATGCAAAGGCTTCAAGCGATAAAGAATTAATAAGCCTACAATAGTTATCTTTAAGCACTTTTAAACATGTTTTATCCATGTTTAAGTAGTTTAGATCATAGGTTTGTACCAATTCTAAACATGCAATTGTAATCAAACAATTTTGATATAATAATCATCTCATCAACTACCAAGTAGTTGGCATCCATCTCAAGATATAAGTATAACATTATGAAAGTAGAATTACTACATTTGGACGCAGTGATCAAGCCATCACCCATTTCTGAGGGTGTCGCAGATATTCGAATCAATATACACCATAAAAGTTATTAAGCCTGACAACATGACACGTGTGGTTCACGAAGACACCACGAGTGGCCACAGTTCATAACGCGATCAAAGAGATGATTCGGGCCTACATCAGCCTAGTGCATATCTTCCACGTGATACCGTGATGGGTATCCATGGGTGGCCTATGCACTATCCCAATGTACATCCATTAGGTACGGTAGGATAGCTTCCGTCTCAGTGACACATGACTCTACTAAGTTTTCGGGACCCCATAAATCCCGTATCCGCCAGTACATAATCAATGCTTGTTCATTCGGGCCCAACCAACGCAGGCCTTATTCAACACAGGTGGGGGCTACCACTTTCAGAGCTCTGAACATGAAAATAGACCACACATGGACCTTTCGATCTGATATTCTCCACTTTCTCCTAATTGCCCCGCCCGGTCCCATATTAGTGCCATCTATCAACTATTTAGGTTCTCAACCATTCCAATCATGACCAGGGTATAAAATTCCCTGATCTCACAAGTGGAACCTGTCACTCGACTTCTACTGAAGTTCTATCCACTAAGCATAGCACTACTAATGAACATCCACCATGATAGGATCAAGGTGATATACAAAGGGGAGTAATGCATTCTAGGGTTTCAATAAACTCTTGTAACGTAAATGCACAATCAACTATACAGTAATGATAGTTATAAAGTGAAAACCCTAAAGGGGATGGTATGCACCAGTGCTTTCCTTTCCTTAGGAAAGAAAAGTTATTCATCTTGAGCTTCACGAATGTTGACCTCCAAAGCTCTAACTTGGCCTTTCCTTCTCGACGTCATAACCAGCACCTAGAATGAAATGCAATGCTTTAATTTAAAGAGTGATCTCCTCGCCACACACCAAAGGAAGTGTGTTTGTGCTTTAGCGGGCATGGAAACATGGAGGTTTTCTAGTCACCGAAAGGTGATGGAATCACTACTTGTGGATACAGGGTACAAACCTCTATTGAGTGTAAACTATCATGATAGCTGTGCTCACAGTTATGAGCAGTCTGGAGTCCTCACATGATTAGTTGGTTTTGGGATGGTTCAGATTGGTTATGTCTGGTTGGTAAATTCCAGTGGGAAACTGTGATAGGGTTGATATCACATAGTAAATAGGATGCTTAAGGTTAATGAGTCTCTGTGTAGTTGCTTTTCAGCATATAACTTTGTTATAACTTTATCCTTGTTATTATGACCTTGCATCTCACATTTTTCCTACCACTTGCTGGGTACCAACCATAAGTGTAATCAACCTTGCTATTTTCCCATGCTACTCAAACCTGCTGCTCAGAAGCTAAAGAAGACTTGGGATTCTTCGGTGGAGTTCTAGGCGAGTGATTACCCCCAGTCGATTGCATGTGGAGTTATGGTGCCGTTCCACTGCTATTTTATCGAGAGTGTTC
>VSTD030000678.1:0-11244 GCA_008808055.3 Sporobolus alterniflorus
AGGCTTCATTTTGATAGTAGTTTCTTTCTATCAATTGAAGAGAAAATGGTGTTCATTCTGCCTCTTAAAAGATTTGTGGGATAACTGTACCTGAAGAGTGTATGTCATTTCTTTGTACTGCACTAAATGGATGTATATCTTTACATCATTTCTTATGTCATTTCTGAATGTTAACTAAAAATATTGATTTTTGATGGTATGGCAAATGTCAAGGTTTCAGAGCAGTATTCTTCGACGGTGGTGGGATGAAGAGGAGGAATCGGATGATGACGACTTCTTCGTCGTTGCTGCTGTTCTTGAAGGCTTGAAGAGAAAGAAGCGGCAGAAGAAGTTTCATGGACCATTGCCGGGTCACCATAACGTCCCGAGGGACATTTTGGGAGGGAATGATCGGATTCACATAGACTACTTCTCAGATAGACATGTATACAATGAGAAGTATTTCAGAAGGAGGTTTCGGATGTTGAAGGCTCTCTTCTTGCGGATAGTGGCTGCTATTGAGTCGCTTGACGACTACTTCCGTCAGAAGCCCGATGCACGTGGTGTTCTTGGCGCCTCTCCCATTCAGAAAGCAGTTGGTGCCTTTCGTATGCTTGCATATGGTGTCTCTGTGGATTTCTTGAACGATTACGTCAGTCTGGGAGAGAGCACAATCATAGAATCCTTGAAGCATTTTGTTAAGGCGGTTGTTGACATCTTTGGAGACGAGTACCTGAGGGCTCCCAATGCTCAGGACACCGTCAGATTGATGCCGATGAACAGTGCAAGAGGATTTCCAGGTATGCTTGGTTCCATCGACTGTATGCACTGGAAATGGGATAAGTGTCCAACAGCTTGGAGATGGGCTTACACAGGGCATAAGGATGGGCCAACCATGATTCTTGAAGCCGTTGCATTTTTTGGACTTCTCGGTTCTCTGAACGATATCAATGTATTGAATAGGTCTCCACTTTTTCAGAATCTAACTTCTGGGACGGCACCACAGGTTGAGTACATGGTGAATGACAACAAATATACCATGGGGTACTATCTTGCAGATGGGATATACCCTACTTGGGCAACATTTGTTAAAGCTTACCAAAGTTCACAAGGGAATAAGAAAGTTCACTTCACAAGAGCACAAGAAGCCCTAAGAAAAGACGTGGAAAGAGCTTTTGGAGTTCTTCAATCTCGCTTTGCTATGGTGCGGGGTCTTGCCAGATGGTGGAGCAAGGAGGACATGTGGTTTATAATGCAAGCGTATGTAATCTTGCACAATATGATCATTGAGGATGAACGAGATGAGGAAGACGATTTCAACTACCACCAAGAGGGTATGAGAGAGTTGACACCTGAGGACTACCAAGATCGTGATCCAATTCTACTTGAAGAGTTCCTCAGGATACACAAAGAGATTGAGGATAGGTCTTCACATGAGCAACTTCGTAATGACCTTGTCGAGCACTTGTGGGCCATTCATAGATCGACATGAGTTGCTTAGATCTAAGGTAAAACTTGTTGCATAGCTTTCCTTACAATGCAGTTTCATTTTTTGTTTCATAACACTTGAACTTACCATTGATGTCACCTACAATTTCAGGTCGAGGATGTATGCTCTGAAGTTTCTGAGCTGGAGAGCATATTTGAGAAGTTTCTGAGCTCGGTCCCATCTTTGTGTGATTTGTTCTCAATAACTTTGTAGTGTCAGTATGATCAGCTCTATTTGTACCATGATGTAACCAAGAGTTGAACAGCTTGTATGTTTTTTTTTGTCGATACAATAAAGTATGCTTATCTGATATCTGTTTTCATGTGTGTTTGTATTTATCTTGAACCTGTATAAGTACTGCAAGCTGAACTTCTCATGTGTGCCTGCATTTATCTCGAACCTGTATACAGGTCAAGTACTGATAAAAAAGTTTACACTGAGAAGGCAACATGAGAAGTTCATGTCATGCAGATCATGAACTTGTGAACCTAAACTTGACATCTTTCAGTACCTGAATAGTTCTGAATGCAAGATCACATGAACACAGAAACACATTGTTCAGTCCGACCTGTATAAAACTCTGGAAAACTGAGATTCTTTGATCGACATAGCAGTCCAACCTGTATAAACTGATTTGTTCAGACTTTCATGTTTCCTGTATAAACTGGAAAATGCTCCATGTACATGTAAACGTGGTTCCTGTATAGTTTACATGTACAGAATCTCAATAAACATGTACAGTTTACATCAGTTTTACATGTGCAGAACTATTCACTACTATTTTGTTTGTTTCCTAAAATGTGCAGAACCTGTATAACCTGAACATGATCAGATATGATAACTGCATGAGGAAACCTGTATAAAATTGACTATGATCAGTTTCTGACCATACATGCTTGAGAAACAAGTGAAACAACATTATAGAACAGATTATAGTACCATTACATAACAGATCACTTGAAACAACAGGTTTACATGTTTCTGTAATCAGGCCCAACCTGCATTACAGAATCTGTTCATAGTACCATTACACTATTACAAAACACCCATTTCAAATTGCATTACAGAATCAGGTTTACATGATTCTCAAGAACATGGAAAAGGAGCTTTATAATTCACCAAACTCTCAAGTTATCATCACAGCAGTGAACATGTTTGCTTGAACTTCAATAGTTACTGCAAGGCTCCATAACAGTGAACGATACATTTGACACAGAAACTGATACATTTGCACATTGTTCAAGCACGTATTCACAGCACATCCATCATGCTCAGCACAGCTATCCCCATCCCATCCCTGCCACTCTCATTCTCGTTTCTAGTAGATGAACTCCTAGAACTAAGCAAGGCGACCTTTTCCTTTGCATTTTTTCTCTCATGGCCATCACATATGCCCTTTGGTTGGCATCCATCGTCGAGACATCACAAAACATGATTTTCTGCTCTTGCTCCCAAAGCAGCTTGCATTCCTCAATTTCCAGCTTGTGCTCTTCAAGTTGATTGCTTTTATTCCATCTGGCTTCCTTTTGTTTTTGTTCCTCTGTCTTCATTTGTATGAAGATGCCCCATACCACCATGGGTTCGTCGCCTCCTTCACGCCTCTTCAATTTCTCCTTTGCTTGTTTCCGACCGCGAGGTCAATCTCGCTTGGTAGGAGGCATAGAAGAGTCGGGTGTAGGGTCACGTACTCACGTCCTCCTTCGTCTCCTTCAGATGGTGTCGAAGACCTGCTTGGCCTCTTTGCTTGCTTCATAGCCTCATGCAAAGATAAGAACTTCTCACAATGTCTGATCTTGAGCCAACAGTGAATATATGGAAATGCCTTGGCCTTTAAAGTACTTCCGGAGTACCTTGCATGTGCTTGTATCAGCTGCAACAAAGATCAAGTGTTATACATCAATTACAAGTTTAACATTTGAACAAGGGAGGAAGAGGGTCTCAACTTACATGCTCTTTGTAGGGGACGCCATTTTGATTACGCCGTTCGACTTCTTCAGAGTACCCTTGAAACCTCATACACTCTTTTTGTATGACTCCCCATCTGTGTTCAAGGGAATTGGCATTCCTTTCAACACCAGCAAAGGTCTTGTTCTCATTGTAATGATCGGCAATCCTAATCCAATAAGTTTTGCTTGGCTGGCCATTCGCAACAATCAGATCATTGGATACATTCATCCAAAAAATGCAGAGTTGGATGTCTTCATCATGGTTGTAATTGCTTCCCTGCTTTGATACCCCCTTACTGCCACTACTTGGAGTGGGCAGTTGCGTCAGCACTTCTATATCATGGTCAGCATCTTGGGTCAGCATATGCATGAAGCCCTGTAGAAGTAGTACATTTCAGATTGAACAAAGAAGCAAGTACATTTATGATTTAACAAACGAACAAGTACATAGATGAAAAAATGCAAATTTGTCAGTTCTCAAGATTTTTAGTTTCTGAACTTCAGCATCAAAACAACACACTTTTAGCAACACAGTTTGCAGACAACACACTTATCAAGTATAGGATAATCAACTATCAAGTTTCAGTTTTTTTAGCAAAAACAACACGAAGTTGCAAGAGGAGATTTGGTGCTCATGCTCATTCAAGAATGTTAACTGATCGAAGAAATGTAACGGCTGGTTCACCAGCAGTTTGAAATACCAGATGTAAAGTAAAATATCATAGAAATAAATATTGCACCTGACAGCTCAAGCAACAGATAAAAATGACAGATGATTTTAAGAATTTATTTTTAGAGTACATACAAACAGAGCCACCAGATTTCTAATTCTCTTTATAGATGGGATAAAGTACAAGCAGATATCAGTACAGTTCTCTTCTGCCATCTTCAAATTTCGCTTTAGAATCTATCCCTATGATATCTGGAACTTGCATTTGCAGTTCAGATAACAATTCCTTAAAAAATTGAGCACCCTTCCAAGTCAAGCAGCTGAACAAATAGCACTGATGCATTGATCAAGACAGACATTTCCTTTGCCAGCAGCATGATCATCAGCTCAATGTGCTACTAAAAGGAAAAAGAATTGTTCAAAGGAAGTTTCAGTGTATTTAACTCTCAGCATGTGTGTTCCATTCAATTTGCAGACAATGGCCACTTCCTGCTATTCAAAAGACAGTTGTTCAAAGAAATTTGCAGACAATGATAAGCAGCGACTACTTCAGAACACATTACACTACTACATTTCAGCACACATTATTACCTGGGAGGCATTGTCGGCCATTGACGGTGTCTGGTTTGGGGTCCAGTCGAACACCGGCATCCTTGTGGGGCTTCGGTCATCCTGGGCGGCCTCGTAGCCTAGTGAAAGTGTTGACAAAGCGTTGATCCGAGTCACCGAGTGTCCCAGGCGGCGTCGTGGTCCAATGGCGACATCTTGGCGTTGTAGCCCGATGACAAGAGCAAATCAGCGAAGCTTGATGGGTGTGTGTCACGTGCAGGCAGGGCCTTGGCGGCGGCAACGGCGGGAATAGGAGGCGCCAGGGCGAGCCGGTGAGGCACCATGGTGCTGATAGCACCCACCTCGTCAGGGAGCCGCCGAGGCAGGACGCCGCCGGGAGACGACGCGTCTTGGCCGGGTACAGGAGCTCCTTCCACGTGCCGGGGAGTTGGTACGACGAATGCTCGGCGGCGTGGCTTGGCCGTGAGAGGCGAGACCGGCCGGGGAGGCCGCTCGCTGCCGGAGGTGCCATGGGGCGGCGGCGCGGAGGACGTCTCGATGCCGAAGACGCCACGGGGTTGCGGCGCGCCGGAGATCGCACGAGGCGGCGGCGCGGAGGTCATCCCGGGGCGGCGGCGCGCCGGAGACGCCACTGCTCTTTGGCTTGCGGTTCTCCATCGCGGGGGCGGGGCCGGTCGATGGTGTCGGTGACGGTGATGGGTGCTGGCGGCGGGGGCGGGGCCGGTGTCGGGCGCTGGCTGGAGCAGGCCGTTTCGGAGGCCCCTGCGAATGAGGGCCGAGCACCGAAATGTGGTAGGTCCTCACTTTTGGGCCTTGATTTTGGGGCTCGGCTGGAGTCGTTTCTTTTGCACGGCCCATCAAATTCCCGGGCTGGGCCTCATTCCGGGGCTCGGCTGGAGTTGCTCTTAGTGGTTGATGTTGGGTTAATATTATCGGGGCCTAATGGATGTTTCAAGTCGAGGATCAATAAAAAAAGAAAACCGGACTTTCAAAGAATAACTTTCCTTATTTCTTATTCTTAATTTCTTTCCTTATTTCTAAGAATAACTTTCTTAATTGCATACTAATTTATCTATTTATTTCATAATCTTAATTACTTTTCTTATTTCTTATTCTTAATTACTTTCCTAATAAACTTTCCAAAAATTCTTGAGCAGGCGGAGCTGCGATGGCTTATTGCGAGCGCGCTCCGCAGGATGGTGGCGATCGATCTCGCTGTCTCTTACCGGGCTCGGATGGAACGAAATGCTGTCCTTCTCGGCTTATTCCACCGCCGACACGCGGTAGCGCTGCTCCTCTCTCGGCGCAGACGACGCCTTCTGCAGGTGTACCATCCTCGCGTACACGCCGCCTTCCTGCCCGCCGCCGACGAGCTCGACGTGCGTGCCGTGCTCCACCATGCGGTACGCGACGAGCACCGCGATCGTGTCGGCCTTGCGGAGCGTGGAGAGCCGGTGCGCCACGATGACGGCGGTCCAGTGCGTCCTGCACCGCGCGCTCCGACTCGGGGTCCAGTGCGCTGGTCGCCTCATCGAGGAGCAGGATCTTGGGGTCACCGATGAGGGCGCGTGCTGTGGCGATGCGTTGCTTCTGCCCTCCGGACAGCTGCGTCCCAAACTGCCCAACCTGCGCCGAACGAACAAACGTGAACATTGTCACTACACGAACCGCAATATTTTGTGGCCGGGGTTACGAATCGTAACATACATTGGTTTCGTATCCATGGGGCAGTTTGTTGATGGCCATCTTCGCCGCCACGACAACCTGCTTAAGGGACACCGCCCAGTTGCCGAACAGTATGTTCTCCATGATGGACGTGGCGAATAGCACGGGCTCCTGGCTCACGAGGCCGATGTGGCTCCTGAGCCAGTCCACAGCGAGCGTGTCGATGTCACGGCCGTCCACCAGTATCTCGCCCGTGTCCGGGTTGTAGAACCTCTGCAGCAAGGTGATGACCGTTGACTTCCCGGACCCGCTCCCTCCGACGAGGCCGACGGTGGTGCCCTCTCAGGTACGGTCAGGTTCACGCCGTTGAGCACCCTTGTGTCTGGCCTCAACGGGTACGAAAAGTGCACGTCCTTGAACACGATCTATCCCCTGACGTTGCCCTTGGGGGCGAATCCCTTCTTGCCGGCAGCTTCGAGCGGCGGGATCTTGTCTATCACCTCTCACGCATACGCGCCGCCGCTGGCGTGGTGGAGTCGACGAAGCACCGTAGGTTTGGCAGCGCCATCATGCTGCACCTGAAACCTCAAGAAAAATGAATTACCTCTAGTCCACTGAGCTGAAGGATCATAAACGACGACAATGAGCAGACTGATCATTTACATTCCCGCCAAGACGATGCAGATGGACGCGACGAAGACGTGTCTGCCCTGCGCGTTCTGGTGGATGACCAGAACGCTGCCGAGCAAGGACATGAATGACCACACGGCGAACATGACGCCCATGCTCCCGATGACGGCGCCCTTGATGAGTCCCTGCCTGATGCCCAACGCTGTGCTCCGCTTCAGCGCGCTCCTGAACCGCTCCAGCGTCTGGCGCTCCCCGCCGTAGGCCACCACCGTCCGGATGGACGACACGGCCTGCTCCGCCACACTGCCGGCCTCCTCTTACGCCGCGCGCGCCTCCCCCGCCGCCGAGGCCATGCGCTTGCCCAGCACCACGCTCCGCACCACGAAGACGAGCGTGAACGGGAGGCCCGCCAGCGCCAGCTGCCACGCGAAGACGAAGGACACCACCAGCGCGCCGAAGAAGAGCGTCATGTTGGCCAAAACGTTCTGCAGCTGTAAGCATGGCACAGGCGAGGACGGTGAGCAACAAATTCAGAAGACAAGAGTGTCGCGTTGCATGCGCGTGCAAGGAGAAATTAAAACCTTCTCGGCGAGGAAGTCTTGGATTGCATAGGCGTCGTCGGAGATGGTGGAGATGACCCGGAACGTAGTGGCCTGCGAGGATGGCGCCGCGGCGTCGAAGAACTCCATCTTCAGATCATTGTTCGCTGAAGATTCACTCCCAAGTTGGAATAAGTCTGCCGCTGAAGTTCAGGTTCGAGGTGCATTGGCCGTTGATGTCGGGGGTTTTATGAATGTGTGCAGCAATCTTGGGCCAATCCAATTGTCAACCCTCAAAACCCACTTACCGCTTGCATATTAAACTCTCTAGGGCTGCAAAGGCCTTGGCGATGTGGTCTCAGAAACTCATCCCCCAAGGTAAACTCGCAGCGGTGATCTGCCGGGAGGTGATCAAGCAACTTGAGGTGGTGCACGAATATAGGTTACTTTCCATAGATGAGGTGCAGCTGAAGAAATATTTGAAACATAGAGTTCTCGGGCTAGCGGCCATAGATAAATCCAGAGCGCGACAAAAATCAAGATTGGTGTGGCTCAAAAAGGGATGAAAATAGAAAATACTTCCACATCATGGGAAAGAGAAAGAACCAGATTATCATCCTGAGTAATGACGCCGAAGTGGCCACCAGCCAAAAAGATAAACTTAGGATAACCTTTGATCACTTTCAGAACCATATTGGCACATGCCCACCAAGAAAACTTTGCATCAACTTTGATGAGCTTCAATGGCAGCCCAGGAATATGTTGCATTTGGACCTACCGTTCTCTGAGCAGGAGATTACAAACACCATCAAGGAATTGCCAAATGAAAAATCTCCGGGCCCGGACGGTTTCATTGGTTTGTTCTTCAAGGAATGCTGGGAGATAATCAAAGTAGACATTCTCGCTGCAGTGGATCAATTCTACAACCTAAACCACCAAGTCCTTCAATTCTTGAACCAAGCTTTAGTGGTCTAGATTCCGAAGAAGCCCAATGCTGAAAGAATTTTAGATTTTATGCCCATTAGCCTCATTCATTCCTTTGTCAAGTTAATTTCCAAAATGATGGCTAATCGGCTAGCTCCTGAGCTTGGAAATCTGGTGTAGCTTGGAAATCTGGTGTCCTGCACAAAAAATGCTTTCATCAAAAAATGAATCATTCATGATAATTTCATGCATGTCCAGCAGACCATCAAACATCTCCACAATAAGAAAGTGCCGGCATTGTTTGTTAAATTGGATATTTCTAAAGCGTTTGATACGGGTAACTGGAGCTATTTGCTTGATATCATGACCTTCCTTGAGTTTGGTCCAAGATGGAGGGCTTGGGTTTCATCCATTTGGGCCACAACATCATCTTCTTTCATGGTGAATGGAGAACAAGGAAAAAGAATCCATCACAAGAGGGGGGGCGTGGCAGGGCGATCCCTATCCCTGATGATGTTTCTCCTGGCCATGGAACCGCTGCAATTGCTCTTCAAATATGCACAGATCACTGGTGTGCTAGACAGATTGCATGCAAATTGCAATGATTTCAGAATATCAGTATATGTGGATGACGCTGCAGTTTTTATAAATCCAACAGAACATGACAGCTGCATTAAGCCTTATCCTTAGAATTTTTGGTGAAGCCTCAGGGCTCATCACTAACCTGGACAAGACTGAATTCTTTCCAGTTAGATGTCAGCACATTAATGTGGATCAACTGCTAGGTCCTGAACAAAAAGTTTCCACCTTCCCCTGTGTGTACCTGGGGCTCCCCCTACACTACAAACGGTTACCTAAGTCTGCTCTCTAACCTCTTCTTCAAAAGATAGGTAATCGACTGCCTGGATGGAAGCGTAATTTGCTCTCTTACCTGGGCAGAGAACTCCTAGTGAAATATGTGCCATCTTCCATGCCGACGCACTTCCTAACAGTCTATGAGCTGCCCAAATGGGCCATTAAAGATATTGATAGATTCAGACGAAGCTTCTTGTGGAGAGGAGAAGATCCGGACGGAGTTCAGGGGGGCATTGTTTGGTAAATTGGGCAACTTGTACGAGACCAAGGAAATGGGGAAGGCTTGGAATAAAGGATTTGGAAAAAATCGGATGGGCACTCAGGCTACGGTGGCTTCGGTACAGTTGGGACACGGTGGAGCGGCCTTGGAAGAATCTATTCAAACCTCGTGACAAGGCTATTAAAGAGTTGTTTTATGCTTCCACTGTAATTACAGTCGGTAATGGCAAGCTGACCCCCTTCTGGGAGGCGTGTGGGATCAACGGGGTGCCTCCGAAAGAGTTGGCTTCCAACCTTTTCAAGCAGACGCATTTCAAACATTGTTCAGTTCATAAAGAGCTCGACCGGTTCAATTGGGTTAAGGACCTTTGTCAACATTAATTCAGAGGAACTGCTGGATGAGTTCTTTCTCCTGTTTCACACGTTAAGTGAGATCCACTTATCACGAGAAAGGGATTCTATTGCCTGGAAGTGGACAACGTCGGGAGAATACACAATAGCTTCGGTGTATGAAGTGTGATTCCTTGGTGCGTACCCCAGTTATAGAGCCTCTACCATTTGGATGGCTAGAGCAGAGCCTCGCTGTCGCTTCTTCACGTGGCTAGCAATTTAGGGTAAGGCCCCAACTGCTGATAATATTCTTTAGAAGAACTGGCCCTATGATCTGGAGTGCCCCTTTGCTTTTGTATGATGGAGACAAATGAACACTTATTAACGGAATGCAATATCACCGAGGCGGTTTGGGATGAGGTGGCGCAGTACCTCCATGTCCAACAGAGTCTAATCCTTTTCAACAAAGGGTCGATCTCTGATTGGCTCCAAGCAGCTGCTACGGCGGGGTCCAAAAAGGTTCAATGTGAGAGTCCTGGGGCAATTTTCCTCTTCTGGTGGCACATTTGGAAGGAAAGGAACGCCCATATCTTCCACCATCAAGAATCCTCGTTCCTTCATGTGGCAGCGCAAATAAAGGTCACGGCCAAGGAGTTTGCTCGTGTTTTCCCGGTCTCCTAGCTTGTCGCATAATTTTCTTTCATTGGTCGAATTATGGGAGCTCTTTTACACTTTTTTATAGTCAGACCAACTTTATTATATGAAATTAAGTGAGTTTTGAAAAATAGAAAATGAGTCTGACTTTAAAAACTGTGAAAGAGTATACAAACACATTGATTTATAGTAAAGTTGTAAAGATTTTTTTCTACAGTAATCAAGCCGCACGATCGGTTGTTGATATGATCGATGCCATATCCATTGCTGTTGGGAGGAGCCGGAATAAAATAAAACAATGCTTTCAGGTCGCGTTGTGGGAGGACAAGTACGTGATTGGTTTGCTCCAGTAGCTGTCCACAGGATCCCTTCCAACGATCCCCGATGAAGAGGAGAATCTTAAGCAAAGCAAGCATCAACGTGCACCGTGCTGTTTTCTTTTATATATATTTTTAAAAGACCTCCGCTTTGTTTCGCTTTATCAATGGGCTTCATTCAATTTTGTGCTCCAAGGTAGGAGCAGCAGAACATAGAAATGGGCCTGGTGGGCCTAAAGTGAGAAACTGGGCGGCCAGGTAAGTGCGGTGCGGCCTCGAGCGACACATACATGGCACTGCTACTAGACCGTGATGAAACGAATGGGACGCGTGCGTGTATCAGAAAGTCCGATCTTTACCCGCACAGCTTCCCGAATGCCCCCGCCTACAAAACCGTGTATGGTCTATACCGGTGAGATGCTCCATAACTCCATTGCCCCGCGCGCCCTGAACAGAA
>VSTD030000679.1:0-14939 GCA_008808055.3 Sporobolus alterniflorus
CGATCTGTCCACGTACGCCACTCGTACGCTTCTTGCGGGCAGTCCCCATATGTGACAACCTTTCGCGAGTCATCAATAGCGTTAGACAGAGTCACTACTCCCAAAAATAAGGAACTTCTGACTACATCCTCAGCACGTCGGTTGACTGATATGTGGGTCCCCATACAGTTTCTCTCCCCCTCACAATCATTGAAGCAATGGAGAAAGCTAAATATCTAGGGGCAACAAGCTACTGGGCGCATATCATCAGCATGTGATAAGTACGTTCAATACTTGCTCGTAGATACCAACTCATCGGTCCTTAACCGACACGTGCGGTGGCTACAACCTTGGAAGTGCCAGTTTTCCATATCACACTCCCTGCCCTTCCCAACCAATGATCCTCTGCTTTCCCCTAAAGGCCCCGTCTGATCTTAAGTTAATTGTAACACCCTAAATTTTAAATTTCTAAAATTTACCAAGATAATGCATTCACCTAACATTCGCTAGGTTGCATTGCACGCATAATTCTTTTCCTGAGCCAAGTCTAATTCCGATGTCCGAATGGATGTCAAAGTTCTTTTCCTTCGAATCCAATTCGGAGTCAAAATTCAAATTCCTTTTGTCAAATTTCCATATTCCTTGATTTGCATTTTTGAATCAATTTCGAAATTCTATTTTGAAAATATTCCAAACCTTGAGTTCAAATTTATTTGATCTATGTCTTTGACCAAAGTCCAAATTTCTATCTTTGAAACAGTTCAAAAACTATCATTCAAATTCAAATATCATTTTGAATCCATTCACCCCAGCTGTCAAAAATTTGAAAAACAAATTTTCCTATTCCTTCCCTTCATTTCAGCCCAAAGTCTCTACAGGCCCATTCCTTTTGTTCCTTTTATTTCAGCAGCAACCTGAGGCCCATTAGGCCTTATGGCCAAACAGTCGGCCAACCGCTTTCATCTTCCACCTTTAGACAAGGGAGCACAAGCGTTGCCACCGCCGCTTGCCAGCCACCATCGCCTGCCATCCGGCCACCTTCACTGCAGGGAGATGAGCCGCCACGCCGCCCCCTCAGCTTCCCCTCCATTAAGCCACACTGTCCCCTCTGTTCCCCTCCTCGAAACTGGCGCAATAGCTTGAGCCTTTAATCCCCATTGCCACCGCCAGCCACCAACCTCTCGACTGACCGCCTCCCGCCTTCGGCCTATAAAATGGCACCCCTACCTCATCCTCCACTCATTCGCGCAGCAGATTTTCGCTCCCCTTGCCCCTATAGCGCCACCATCTCACAAGAGCTCACCGCCTCTGTTGAAGTTCACCGCCGGCCTCAACCTACCTTAGCGCCACCTAGTTCGACCGACAATGAGCTTCGCCAGCCTCCCCTCCACCTCCTCCTACTGTCAGGACGGCCTCCCAATGACTGAAGTGGGCAAAGGCCCAGCTCCTGTGAGCTTCGGGGCCGGCCATGGTGACCGGGTCACCATGGACCGAGCCAGGCTATGGTTCATGGCTTGTGGACCTAGTCTGCATCCTTTTTTTACGAAATCAATTCTGAATTCTCAAAGAAAATGCCAATTTTACAAATAGGTCCATATAGCTTCTTTTAGCGATATATTTTCAACCACAACTCTGATTCCAGTGATTCTTGCGCCAAAATTCTCAAAATCACATCCTCTTTCATTTTGTGCATTCATAATACATGTTTGTTTCATTTTATTGATTGAGTGATTATGTGTCCCCGTGATTAGGTGATCTCGCTCTAGAGCAGTAGCAGTTCGTGGGATTTCAAGACCAATTATACGATGACTCCGATCTATTATTTTGTGAGCAATGAGGCAAGTGTCCTTGAACATATTGCACCTATATACTTTTCTATCTAATATGTAGTTGTAGTATTGCATGCTTGTGTCAATAAATGCGCACATATGTTAGGGTTTACTAGAATTGACATATCCTTCCTTGAAACCTCATAGTCTTTGGGTAGTTGTCATAGGTTTAGAATTGCTTAGCCTTGCATAAATTGGTCTGGGTTTGGGTAGAGTTCTATACCATTATTTCATGTGGTCACCCAGTTGGTTTATTCATGAGAGTTGTGAGAATCCTAGAGAGATAGGATTTGGGGTGACTGAAACGGGAATTGTGTCTGGTTATAGCCGGCAGTTTGGGGCTGTGTCTGGTTGTAGCCGGCAGCCTCTGGTTTGTTATCATACCCAAATCTAAGGACCGATTCATGGAGCGATCACCCATGAAAACAGTACAACCATGACCTTATATGGGTACGGTCTGGCTCAGTATGTGGTCGAGACTAGTCTTGGTGTACCAATCGGTGGTGCAAATTGTGTTGGAGCATAATCTGTCTGATTGGAGATATGTGGGTTTGGTTGCAGCCAACACCCATAAGGCACAAGAGGGGCCCTTGGTGGTTTGGTTGTAGCCAACACCTCTGGTGAAACCTCAGTGGGTACATTACAAGCTAGAGGAAGCTATTGAAATGCTTTGTCATAATCTCCTGGCCTCACACCAAAGGAAGTGTGAATATGTTTGGCCCGCATGGCAAAATGGACATGTTAGTCGCTTGGAAATAGGTGATAAAATCACTACTCATAGGAAATGTGTACAACCTCTATAGAGTGTAAAACCGTTATAACAGTTGTGCTCACGGTTAAGAGCAGCATGGACTCTCACATGATTAGTCGAGATTCTAGTTGGTTCAGGAATAGTTCAGTTGTTAGGATTTCTAGTTGGTGCTAGAATATCCTGGTCGAATCGCCCAGTTGGAACTGGAGATTCTGTGGAGAGTTATCCAGTTGGAGCTGGAGACTCATTGTCATTTTATCCAGTCAGAGCTGGAGTTTTCCTTGTAGTGATATCCAGTTGGAGATGGATGTCTATTGTCGCGTTGTCTAGTTGTAGCTGGATGTTCTTTGTCGTGATGTCAAGTTGGAGCCAGATATTCACCTAGTAAATAGGAGCATTAAGCCATAGATTTAACCACTGCTTCCTGTGAGTCAAAACTCTAGTCTAGCCATCCTTGTTGTTAGCCTACATGTCATATTTTCCCACACTTACTGAGTGGCCACCATAAGTCTACTCAAGCTTGCCTCTATCATTGCTTTAGATGGAGTCGAAGGTTGGAATGAGGAGTTTCAGCAGGATCCAGAAGAGGACTGCTAGGCAGGCCTCTCCATCGGTCGACACTTGTGGAGGCCACTACTACGCTTAGATTTACCACTGCAATAATGTAATCTTTTTCAGACCTATGAGTCATCATGTAAGAGATATTTACTCTTTTTAATTGAAACATTTCATCTGTTTATCATATTGTTGCTATACATGTGATTTGAACGTCCTGGGCACACGTATAGAGGATTTGGTTCCATCTTCTTGGACCGGGGTGTGACAAGTGGTAATAGAGCTATGTTGACCATAGGACGCCAGCCTAGCTAGAATGGACACCCTTAAGGACACATATTTTCACAAAACTAGTTGTCAAAACACTTGCCTTACCTCTTGTCTATTCAAAAAGTTTTACTTCCACTCTCCTAACTCAAAAATGGTAGATGGCCGTGTTTCCCTTCCCACCCATCAAACCTTCTAGAGGGACAGCAGCTGTAGAGCTTCGACGGTAAGCAACCGCCTATAGATAGTCACGACTAAGCTAGGAGTCCACCCTTAAGTCCTTTGCTTGTCGTTAGTCATCAATTATTTTGGTGATTGATGTTTGTCTTGTTTGTGAGTGTCGGGTGTAAGTTATGGAGTGCTTCGGCATCTTATCCATGACCGCATCTTTTAATCAAAATTAATAAAAATCACGGCATATAGTTGGGGTTTTGATCCGATTCTAGAAAACTTATACCTCTCTTCTCAAAAATCTCTTAGATGTTGAACATGAGGAACAATCAGTGCAATGGCCAGGCCAGTAACAACCAGTCCAACAATGCCAACAACAACCCATAGATGGAGCAGCTCATAGCCACGTAGAATCAGCTGATGTAAGTAGTACTTCAAATGCTCAACCATCTGCAGCCGAACCAGCAAGTTCACTAGCATCAACCGCCATCACCATCACCTCAATCTAGACTTGGAGAATTCTTAAGGACTCATCCTACCACTTTCTCGCAAGCTAACGACCCAATGGAAGCTGAAGACTGGGTAAAGTCAATTGTAAAGAAGCTAGAGATTGCCCAATGCAATAATCAAGTGAAAGTGCTTTTTGTGGCACATCAGTTATTTGGGACAGCTATCGATTGGTGGGAGACATACCGCAACTCTCACTAGAATGTTAATGCTATCACCTGGAATGAATTCAAGGCTAAGTTCAGAACTCATTACATACCTCGTGGTACCCTAAAGCTTAAGACAAATGAATTCTCTGATCTACCGCAAGGCAGCATGACTATGAACGAGTATCTCAATAGTGATGAGAGGTTGGTTCTTGATCTTCTGAGAGGTAGAGGTAGATCGATTGGTGGAGATCTCGACGTTGGTGAAGAAGGCTCTGAACAGACAGTTGTAACCTTGCAATCACTACACCACGGCTCCGATTGTTACCAACACGCGCGCACACAAGTTGGTCTCACCAAGAAGGCTTATCCTTGCAAGTGCAACTGAGAACACAAGCAAGAATAGGAAAGAATGAAACTAAACTTGGTGATGAATGTATAGATCACGAATGTGGGACTTTACAAACTGTCGAGCGGTGAAATTGTTCTTGATAGATTAATCTAAGCAAAACCCACTCATCTCGATAGCAGCTATTGAATATATAAGCTAGGGGTCATGGCCGAACCCTAGGATGCATCCCTAACAGACTCCAACTTGATAGATAGGCCATCAGCCCAAAATAGGTGGTGCAGTACTAGCAAGGTTCTAAAAATCTATCTTGTTTTAATGATTGTGGACTCTGATTTTAGTTGACCATGAGACCAGTGGCATTGGAAATGTTATCTCCTTATCTTTACATGCATATGTAGATCACCCGAATCGGAGGTCGGATGCATCTTGTATGTCAATTTGAAGGTAAGGTGGTCCTGGACTCCGAGTTGGACTCGAAGTTAGACTCCTGGATTCTGAATTGGCTTGGACTTCCACCATGTTGTGCGTGTTTTCTTGGCTCTCCAGCACCTTCTTGATGTCCCGCATATTCGTCATGATCCTCTCCTTGATTCCTAATAACAATTAAATCATTAGGTAGCAATCTATTCTCAAGATCATTAGCGGACGAGCATAAGAATGAGTTTACCTGATGACGTAGTTGTTGTGCTCGTGATCTTGTAATTGGTCCTTGCAACTCAATAGAAGGAATAGTTGTATACGACGTAGAGATTTACTCAGCTATCAAGATATGCACCAGACGATGTCAACACCGATGAGAAGAAACAGGTTGCATTCCTGAATGGGCTCAATGATGAGATTCAATTCTAGTTGCTTAACACTGACTATGAGGAGTTCCAACAGATGGTTGATAAGGCTATCATTATAGAGAACAAGCTTAAAAAGATGGAAAAGAATGGCAAGCGGAAGATGCCATATCAAGGACAATCCTCGGGATGCAACACCAGGCCTCGCTTACCTCAGCCTGGCCCTTTCTTTAGAGCACCAAGGATGATGTGCTCATTGATGCAGGGTCAGCGTCACCCATTTTTGATGCAGCGACCGAGTTTTCATATGCAGCCCTTTCAGCAGCAAGCACCTCGGCCTATTATGAAATAGCAACAGCCTCATTCGAAGTTCTAGCAACCACCTCATCCGACAGCTCATCCTATGTAGAATGCTTCGGCCCAAGGAAACCAGAGTACTAGTAAGTATTTCAAGTGCGGCATGACGGGCCACTTTGCCCGGAAGTGCCCCAATAGTCTGCTTCTGCAACAGGAAACCAATATCGGCCACAAGCACCGTAGAGCTATATGTATGGCAAGGTCAACCATGTGACCAGTGAGGAAACTCAACAAGCCTGGGATGTGATATTGAGTATGTTTCTTGCAAGCTCACATCCTGCAATAGTTTTGTTTGATTCTGGAGCATCGCATTCATTCATATCATCAAGCTTTGTAGCAAAGTATAATTTTCCAATAACTACCATGAAATATACCATGCTTGTTAACTCACTTGGAGGTGAAATGAGAACTAAACATATATGTTCGGCAGTTAGTATTAGCATAAGGGGGATAGACTTTCCATCCAACCTCATCCTTTTAGACTCCAAGGTCATAGACATCATACTTGGTATGGACAGGTTAAGAAAGTATGACAAAGTCAACCAGTGTGCAAAAAGGACACTAAAATTGACCAAGGAAGATAGAAGTGCAGTTGAGTTTGTTGCCGCCAAACAGTTGAACCCAATCAGTACAATCAACCAGGCAAAAGTGACAACTTTGGAAGAAATTAGAGTGGTTCAGGAATACCCGGACATATTTCTAGAAGAATTGCTAGGTATGTCATCGGATCATGACATCGAGTTCATTATTCAGTTATTACCTGGAACACCACCTATCTCTAAGAGGCCATATAGGATGCCCGTAAATGAGTTAGTTGAACTCAAGAAACAAATAGCCGAGTTGCAGGCTAAAGGATTCATACGCCCTAGCTCATCCCCTGTGGCACCCCAAAATTTTAAATTTTGGAATGTGACTAAAATTCACTAAATTTTAAAACTTTTTATCATTAGAATAAAATTTTCTTTTAGATTTTAGAAGGGAATTTAAATTTATTTAGGCAAAATGTTATTTTCTAAATTATTGAATTAATTTAGGCTTTATAAATATTTCCTTGTTGCATTTCATGTTGACTCCATTTTATTTTGTATTGTTGAGTGCTTAGTATTAGAATTCATAGAGGACTCGATCGAATTCGATTGGAATTCAAATTTGATTCAAAAATTAGAAAATATAAAGGATTTTTCAAACCCAAAACGCTCTTGGGCCATATTCCCCAGCCGACCCATTTGTTCTTCCCCTCCTTCTATTCCTCAGATTGTAGCTTCGGCCCAGCACAACCCACTCCCCAACCCAGATCCCTCATCCCGGTCCCCAACCCGGACGTCGACCTGAGTTAAGGCAGCGGGAGCTAGCCAGGTTAACCGACCACAAGTCCGTGTTAGCCCAACTAGATCTTTCCCCTCTTGAATCAAGCCCTATAGATCATGTTTTGATTTCGCTTCAAGATAAAGTCGGTAGGAGATCGTGTCGGCTACGATTCGGTGCAATAAGCCCTATAAATAGCATCCTAGTTTCAATGAATTTCTATCTGCAGACTGGAAACCCTAGACCACGATCAAATCTTCACGCAGGGTCAATTCATCGCCTCTTCGGAGGATTTGAAGCACAGAGGAGCATGAGGAGTGCGCTAGGGAGCCGGGTGACTAGTTTTTGGAGTTCAAGGTGCACCAGAGGGGGGTCCTTCCCCGCCACCGAGCTCGAAGAAAGGAAGCCAACGTCGCCCGTCGCCTGCATTAGCCACCATCGCTTCTGGGTAAGCCAAATGAGATCGTCGTGTCACCATGAAGCCATAGGAAGAAACCACGTTCGGTTTAGTGCACCGTAGGCCGAGATCCCATGGGGTCACTAGAGTTTATGGCGTTGCCGCCATTGCACCGCTGCCTGTCGCGCACCACCGCCAGCCAGAGTCGCCCCAAGCCATCTATTATGAGATCAATGCTCCGGATTAGAATATTGGGTACCCCTTCGATCAATTTAATCTAAGCTGTCGATCGTGATTTCAATGGCCAACATTTAATGAGCACTTCGTAGACCCATGAGCCGACGCCATGGACTTGACTCACAAGCCCGTGGACCTATTCTACGGCTTTTTCTTAAGGAAAATAATTCCTTTAAATCTAAAAAATCCCAAGGTGCTATATTTTTACAAACAACACCCTGAACTTTTTTGAAATTATATTTTAGTCCCTATAATTTTACATTTAGGCCTCTAATTAACTTTTTATAATTACGATTAGGTCTCTACCTTAATTAATCTTATTTAATTTAATTACCTTTTTAATCTATTAACTTCAAACCTTCTTAGCTTTCAAACCATAGCTCCGATTTAGGTGATTCTCACGCTCACGCGTTCATAGCAACGAGTAGAATATTTTGGTACTATTTCTTTAGTTTTTAGGTACTATTTTATTTATTCTTTGTATTGCTTATTTCTGGTCGTTATTAATTAGATGTTGCGAACTTCAAAAAATTTCAGGACCTTCAAGAAGAAGACTTTGAGCAGTAGCTAGCGGGGAATCAAGGCAAGTGTTCCTTGATCATCTTGATCCTATGTTCTTTCTCTCTCTACTTTAGATAGTTGCATGCATTTAAATTGAATCATGTGTCAGTTTATCCTTCCTTACTATTCCTTGTTGACCTAGTTATGGGATGTGCCTCTGGGTAAGTCATGCTTAGCATTGCTTTGGGAATTGGGTTCATCCTTGGCCTAATTTTGATTAATTGAACTATTACACATGAGGGAAAATGGATAATATTTTTGTAGTAACATGGTGGTAGGATTTGGGTGACCGGTTTGGAAACTGTGTCCGGGGTAACCGATGGCTTGAGGCTATTTCTAGGGATTACCAATAGTCCTCTGGTTTGATATGTCACTTGAATCATATTAAGGACCGGTTCTTGAAGAGATCACCCAGGATGAACATGTGCCACCATGAGCCAAGAATGGGCACGGCCTGACCTAGTAAGTGGTAGAGATCAGTTTTGTACATGCCAAATGGTGTTGTGAGGAAGGCTGGTATACGTCGGAATCGCCTGAAGCGAGATGGGTGGTGAACGAGGGGAGTTACTCTTCGGAACCACATGGCACAAGAGGGGGTCTCTAGATTTTAATAGAAAATTGCTCTAGTGGTGAAACCTCGGTTGGTATGTACAAGCTGAAGGAAGCCATAGAAAAGTTTTGTAGTGATCTCTTGGCCTCACACCAAAGGAAGTGTGATTGTGCTTTAGCGGGCATGGCAACGTGGAGATTTTCTTATCACCAAAAGGTGATGGAATCACTACTCGTGGGTACAGGGTACAAACCTCTACAGAGTGTAAACTATCATGATAGCCATGCTCACAGTTATGAGCGGTCTAGCCTCCTCATGAGAATAGTGGGTTTTGGGATGGTTTGGTTTGGTTATGTCTGGTTGATCAATTGTAGTGGACAACTGTAATTTGAGTGGTGTAACCTATTGATGAAAAGGTGAAGTAACTTATAGTCTTGGCAAGCTAGTTATCTTTGTCATAGGGTTGGTATCACATAGTAAATAGGATGCTTAAGGTTAATGAGTCTATGTGTAGTTGCTTTTCTGCATATAAATTTGGTATAGCTTTACCCTTGTCATTATACCTTGCATATCATATTTTTCCCACACTTGCTGAGTACCAACCATAAGTGTACTCAACCTTGCTATTTTCCCATGCTACTCAAACCTGTTGCTCAGAAGCTGAAGAAGATTTGGGATTCTTTGATGAGGAGTCCTACGCGAGCGATTACTCCTGGTCGATTGCCTATGGAGTTATGGAGTCTTCCGCTGCTATATTTTATCGAGTGTTCGATGTAGTTTTTTGTAAGACATTATTCGTGTAATAAATATATTATATCGAGACATTGGTTATTATGTATCCATTTTCTATATGGTATGTGTGTAAACTTGATTCCTAGGCACACATACTATGAGCATTCAGTTTGGTCTTAAAACTAGGTGTGACAGAAGGACAAGTGATCTCATCTTCAATGACAATTGAAGACCTTCATCAACAATGAGATAGCTAAAGATGAAGCTTTGGACTTTACTGCATCCCTTCAGTATTGAAGACATAAAGTATTTGTTGCTTGTGTGTTTGATTGCTATAGAAATTTAGAGCCTATCATTTCTTGATCAACATTCCATCCTTGATTATCTAAAACCTTTGATGCATATAGTGTGGCCTCCATTATCTCTTCAATCATTTCTTTTCTATCATATCAATTCTTATCTTCTGAGCCCAAACTCATCAATCCTACTTTTCCTGAATCTCGGGGCAAGATTCCTTTTAAGGGGGGTAGTTTGTCACATCCCAAAATTCCTATTTGGAAATTGACCCTTAAGGAACTCAAATTTTCTAAAGGGTTTCATTTATTTTCATTTAAAATGAATTTATCTTGAATTTAAAAAGACTTTATAAGGTCAAAAGATTTATTTGGTGTTCAAAGTTCATTTATTTTTGAATTGTGAATATTTTCAAACAAAATATTTATTTTAATTATCACAAATCATTCAAAAATATTTAGACTTTGCTTTCCAAAACCTTGCATTGAATTCTAAAATTTCATTGGTTTTAAATTAAGGCCGTTGGTTTGAATTTTGAACCCTTGAAGCAAATTCTGAAGTCTCAATTTTTGAATAGGTTTACATCTTGCTTTGAATTTTTAAATCCTTTGGTTCAAACTCAAACAAAATGAACATCCAAATTCTTCTTTGTTTTCCAAAATTTCAGCAGCCCCAAATACCATCTCTCTTTCTCTCTTTTTCATTTCGGCCCTGTTTCTTTTTGTTTTCCCAATGCTGGCATGTTTCACATGTGCTAGCCCAGCGGCCATCTGTTCCATTTAGCCAGAGCAGCTCATCTCGGCCCACTTGGCCCCACGGCCCACAAGGCTATCGATCCAGTAGGGGATGCCTTCTCCTTCATCTAGGCAGGCAAAAAAGCCATCACCGCCGCCTTCGGCTGTCACTGTCGCCACCACGCCTAGCGCCCCATGCCATCGGCTCTGCGTCATTGCTGGACCGCCCATCTCCCGCGCCTTCTGGCTGTCTCGCCCCAACGCCAAACGTCACTGCCTCCCTCTCTTCCCTTCCCCACTATCGCCTCTCTCCCATAATCGACGCACCAGCATCAATGGTGCCGCCCCTCCACCTTCACTGTTCGGTGCTCGAGCTCCCCACCACCTAGCCCTATAAAAGGATGACGCATCCCTCGGCTCTTTCCGCATTGCCAACACCTGCTCCCCCTCCCCTCTCCCACTCCCAAGTGCCCCTCACCAGAATTGAGCTCCACCGTCTTCCCCCTTCTGTCACAAGCCCAACCTTGGTCTTCCTGCGCCACGTCGTCCCCATCACCGGCTTCATCGTCCGCCCCTACCCCTCCTTAGCCCCTTGTGGTGAGCGCCGATGAGCTGAATCGCCCGATCGGCCTAGTTCCAGTGAGGTGCTGCCATGTCCTTGCCCTTGGTCCACCATGGACCAGCGCTACCTGTGGTCTACCAAACCATTGACCAAGTCCACGGCATTATCCACACGAAAACAATTTCAAAATCCCTGAAAATCCCAGGGTTTTACACATAGGCCCTTGCCCTTTCCAGATATTAACCCGCACTCCAATTCCTTAGCAAAAACTTCCATCAAGGCCCCTGGTTTTTGAAAAGTAACTCTAGATTAGTCCTTGGCTCTCCAATTTTACACATAAACACCTCCTTTTGCTCCCCATTTGCAAATCCTATTCATCTGAGGCCGTGCAATTTTATAAATAAGCCCCTGAAACTTTCCAAAATCCCAATTTAGTCCCTAGAACTTCAAATCTCTATATCCCAAAATTCTCATAATCATATCCTATCAAGCTATTCTTATTCTTATGATTGTTGCATTTAATTGATTGCATGCTTCAGTGTTAAGTGAATCATTGTGGAGCCATCGTTTGAGGACTTCCAAGATTAAACGAACGAACACTACAAGATCAAGTATACGAGGATTTCAAGATCAATTATATGAGGCCTTCGATCTTTTCTTTTCAAAGCAACGAGACAAGTGTCCTTGAACATTTTTTGCCTAAATTCTCTATCTATTCTGTAGAACTGGATTTGCATGATAGAAAGGTCTATTCTGCGCACCTTTGATAGGATTGACTAGAATTGGCTTATCCTTCCTTGAAACCTTAGAACTATTTTGGGTAGATGAAATAGGTTTAGATTTGCTTAGCCTTGCATGAATTAGTCTAGGTTTGGGTAGATTATGTTACCAGATGTCACCCAGTTGATTTATTCTTGAGAGTTGTGAGAATCCTAGAGATTAGGATTTGGGGTGACAGGAATAGGAGTTGTGTCTGCTTGTAGCCGGTAGTTCAGGGCTCTGTTTGGTTGTAGCCGGCAGCCTCTGGTTTGTTATCGTACCCAAATCTAAGGATCGGTTTATGGAGCGACCACCCATAAAAACAGTACAACCATGATCTTATATGGGTACAGCCTGGCTCAATATGTGGTAGAGACTAGTATTGGCGTACCAACCGGTGGTGTGGTCTATGTTGGAGCTCAATCCATCTCATTGGAGATGTGTGGGTTTGGTTGTAGCCAACACCCATAAGGCACAAGAGGGGGCCCTTGGTGTTTTGGTTGTAGTCAACACCTCCAATGAACCCTCAGTGGATATGTTACAAGCTAGAGAAAGCCATTGAAATGCCTTGTAGTGATCTCTTGGCCATACACCATAGGAAGTGTAGATATGACATAATGGAGATTTTCTAGTCACCGATGGGTGATGAAATCACTACTCATGGGGAATGTGTACAACCTTTGTAGAGTGTAAAATTGTTATAACATCCGAGCTCATGGTTAAGAATGGCATGGACCTTCACATGATTAGTCGGGATATTGGATAGTTTGAGAAATGTTGGGTTGTTAAGTGTTCCAGTTGGAGCTAGAATATCCTAGTCAAATCGTCTAGCTGGAGCTAGAGATTCTGTGGGGAGTTATCCAGTTGGAGTTGGAGACTCATTGTCGTGTCGTGCAGTTGGAGCTGGATGTCCGTTGTCATGTTGTTCAGTTAGAGCTGGAGTTTCCTTGTAGTGTCATCCAATTGGAGCTGGATGTTCTCTATCGCGATGTCCAGTTGGAGCTAGATATTTGCCTAGTAAATAAGAGCATTAAGGCATAGCTTTTAACCACTGCTTTCTGTAAGTGAAACCTGAGTCTAGCCATCCGTAATAAACAACTCTCATGTCATATTTTCCCCCACTTGTGGAGTAGCAACCATAAGTCTACTCAAACTTGCCTCTATCATTCCTTTAGATCAATTTGAAAGTTGGAATCAAGGGTACCAGCAGGACAAAGATGAAGGAAGCTAGGCCTGTCTCTCCTTCGGTTGTGCATGTGGAAGCTACACCTATGCTTAGATTTCCTCTCTACTCTGTAATCTTCTTTTTGGACCCACATGTCATTTTTGTAAGATTTTAGCTTGTAATTATCAAGATATTGTATCTCTTCACCATATTGTCACTATACGTGTGATTTGAACATCCTGGGCACATGTATGGGGGCTTTGGTTTTGTCTTCTCGAAACCGGGGTGTGATAAGTGGTATCAAAGCTATATCGACCACATGATGCAAGCCTAGTTAGAAATGACCTATTTTCAAAAGTGAAAATGATCTCTCCTTGCTTTCCTCCACTTTCTTGACTTCTATTTTCTTTTCTCATTCTCTTATAAAGAAAATGATTTTTTTTACAATCTAGCCCAACCATTAGTTGTAAATGGTTTCCATCGAAGTCCACCGTCCCAAGCCTACCAAGAATCTAGGATGATAAGATGTCCTAAAATTTGTTACTGGTTTACACGATAGTCGCGATAGAATGATTGTAATATGCTTGGATGATGGTTTTATTTTCTTGTTTTAAACCCCTTATCACCCTTAGCCTTATCCTTAGCCTACCTATCCTATTTGGTGTCCGATTCCTGAAGCACTTTAGAACCACGATCAGAAAATTTAGACACAAGAAGGTGTCACACCCCAAAAATTCAAATTTTGGAATGTGACTAAAATTCACTAAATTTTAAAACTTTTTATCAATAGAATGAAATTTGCTTTTAGATTTTAGAAGAGAATCTAATTCTATATAGGCAAAAGAGTATTTTCTAAATTATTAAATTAATTTAGACTATATAAATAATTATGTTTGTTGCATTGATGCCGCTGCATATTTTATTGTGTGATGGAGTACACTTGTATTTTAGTTTGCAAATAGGAGTTGTTTGAAATTTGAATTTGAATTTGAATCATATTTAGTTTGTAAATCCTGAAAAGATTTGAAAAAAAATTATTTTCTCTGGCCTATTGGGCTGAAACCCGGCCAGCCCAACTCGCCCTCTCCTCGCGCGCGGCCTAGCGCATGGCTGTGTGGCCCAGCTGCCCTATCGGATGCGCACCCGCCTCGCCAGCCGAACCAGACCCGCTAGGCGTGGATCAGACCCATTAGAGTTTAAACCCGACCCGAATCTGAGTTCATACCCATTAACCCAGTTCGTATAAAACCGATTTTATTCCCTTTTCTATTTCTTCTGAATCTTCACGAGATAGAGTTCGACTCAAACTAGAAAAGTGTTTGGATCTTTGCCGCCTACGATTCGGTGCAAAAAGCCCTATAAATAGCGTCTTAAATCGCCCGGGTTTTGACCCGCAAAACACCTAACCCTAGAACCCTAGCCATCATCGTCGCACGCAGTCTTCCACCAATTCTCACCGCAATTGAAAGACGCCATGAGTTTGGAGAGCAGTCGCCGCCGCCGCTCACCGATTTTGGAGCCCAGAGAACCCTTGGAGCCACCGCACATTGACCCGAGGAGAGGAGCAAGGTGCACCGCCGTCGCTAGCTGCCACTGTCACCCGCCGTCAACCCAAGGTGAGCAAGATGAGTTCTCCGCATTGCCCCGATGCCATAGGTGAACAACTCATCGTGTTTAGTGGACCGGAGCACTGGTAATAGCCTACTCCGGTGAGCCGTCGCTGTCGCACCGCCCCTGCCAGTCGAGTCATCGTGGGTCATCCATCTCGGTATCAACGACTAAGATTAGAAGGTCCGAATACCCCTTCGGCTCATTTAATCCCGACCGCAGATCGCCAGATGAACGGCTCACGTTTAATGAAGTTTTGCAAAATTATATTTTAGTCCCTATAATTTTACATTTAGGTCCCTAATTAACTTTTTATAATTACAATTAGGTCATTTT
>VSTD030000680.1:0-14938 GCA_008808055.3 Sporobolus alterniflorus
TTTAGGAACTCATTTTAAATACAAAATAAAAATCACTTTAGGTTAAAATAAATGAATTCTTTTGAAAATTTTAAGTTCCCTGTGGGAAATATGGTTCACATTCCGAAATGGTTCACAATCAGCCATTTTAAATGAATTCTATAAGAGGCGGCCCAGGCTGCACAAGGACTCTCTCTCTCACCCACAAGAACACTCTCACGACCGGAAGAACAACTTCTTCTCACAACACTCCCAAGCTTGCCAAGATCAATAAAGCATACACTCACCACACTAGACGTAGGGCATTACGCTCCGGTGGCCCAAACTAATATAAATCTTTGTGTTCATCTTGGTGTTCTTCACATCCCTGCTTTAAGATCCAGCGCATTGCTTTGTTTTACTAGTCAGTGGTAAGAAACACTGACAATCAACATATGCCCCCTATTTTTTAGAAAGCATGTGTGCCAAAAACCACTGTTCTAGATCAAAATTGTCTAAGGACGATGGAAATAGAATTCACCAGCCATATTTTTCTTGTAAGGACTATAATATAGTTTATCTGTCATGGCATCTAAATTTGCTTACTAAGAAGCTGAAGTTGTCTAGTTTGGTCTCTATACTTTCGGTTTCGAAGATGTTGCAACCTCCTCTTTTGAGTACGTGTTAAGCCACGAGGACACCATCTTGACTGTAGATACTTTGAGGTCGAATTATTGGTACTGACCTCATCATCGAGAACCTTGTTATTAAATTGGGTGGAATTATCAACAATTTAAGTAGTGACCTGATCGCCTACAATAACTGGTCCTTTGAATATTCCATCAACAGTCACAACCATATTACCAACTTTGATTACATTGCTTGCATGACATAATCGATAAGAGTGAGATGCCTTGGTCTGGAGATGATGGTGCAATACCCTTGAATGATTGATTTTTTGAAATGGTCCTTTGATTCACATATTTTGATAAAAGGTAATCAAAGGTAGGCTTGAGGTTCACCTCTTTACCGTGTGACTTTTCCCTAACCATCTTCCATTTATCCACTTCAGAATTCTTCAGTTTGAACATTTTTTTTGTCTGCCCAGCATCACTTCATCGGTTTACTGGTGAGACCATTCTGATTGGTTGGTGCATTTGGTATGTCCGATTTGCTCTGTGTCCCATGCTGAAGAGAGCTTTGATTTTGCTTGGAACTGCCAACTTGCCCCCCCCCCCATGAGTTCATAGGCTTTTTACTGTGATCTTCAAAGTTTCCTTACCACCACCAGAAACCTTTTCAAGCATCACTTCCCTTAGCCAAGTTTTACCATCCAAGCTTTTGGGTCTTTCTTCAACGATGATCACACTCTTGCCTTTAGTTGAATCGACATGCTCGAGTTGAATCAGCACCTTTTTGTTTTGTAGATCAATGGTGTTTCTAGGAAACAGAGAAGGGTGCACTTGCATTTGCTTAAAATACACAATTGTCTCTCATTGATGGCTGACTGTATTTGTCGATAAAATAATACATTGCAATCATTAGTGGTGTAAGAATAAGAATTATGCCACTTACAATAAACACGCAACTTAAACTCTTCAAGTAGTACGTGGTATATAGCATGAGACAATCTAATTTTACCAAATTTCAAGAACTTGTCGAAGATCCTATCACACTTTCCCACATGAAAAGTATATTTTTGAATGATGTAGTTTTTTACATGTCTTTGTTATAAAATTTTCCCAAAAATAAAAAATGAATTTCAGCCAGCCAGTTTTCAGTAAACCGATAAAACCGGATCGAACCGGTTTTCCTAGTCTTCACGAAAACTAATCGGCTAGCCCGTGGTTTTGCAAACCGTGTTTCCAACTCCTAAACCTTAAAAGATTACACAATGACATTATAACAATTCCTAAACCTTAAAAGATTACACAATGACAATGTAAATGAAAATGGAGATATTGAAATTGTCAAAGTTTTAGACCACCATATACTCTCTTCAGTGTGGCAAATATTGAGTCTACGGATATATCATGCGTCCCCTCCTCTGCAATACCATATATGGTCTAGTTTGTTGCGGATCTGCCCTAGCTTATCTATTCTCTATTTGGCATAGCTATATGACCCATTTTTAGGTGTACACAAAGATCAAATTAAGGCCTAGTTTGGCATAGCTCCCAGCTCCTGATTCTCAGTCAGAATCAGGGGAGCTGTGTCAAACGCGGTAGAATCAGAAGAAGTGATTCTTATCTGATTCTGATAAGTGATTCTCTGAAATAAACTAAGGAGCTGAGAGATGAAAAAAATAATTTTTCTCGATTCTGAAAAGTGATTTTCTGTTCTGATCTAAAAATTTATCATAAAGAATTAAAGAAAATAATTTTTAATCACAAAATCACTTTACAAGAGAATAAAATCACTTTATAAGAGAATCAGAAGATGAAACTGTAACAAACAAGACGTAAAGTCACGTAAAAGCCGCCTCTTTTTCCTTCTCAAGGCGCAAGAACACACCATCGCTGATGGGGGATGCATCCATCGCTTTCTTCCCCCATCAACTTGCTTTTCTTCTGGGTGGTGGATGGCAAGCAATGGCCATGGCATCCACCGCACTGCGCGGGGATTCCGTCGCCGCCAATGGCCGTGCACGTCGGCGTCACGGGGGCCACGCGCGGGACGTGGAAAAACACGGCTGCACTGCGCTGTCGACCAGTCGCTTTCCTACGCCGCAACTGGCGAGAGAACCGCTAGTAATGGCGGAACTGCCACACATGAACGAGTGGTCCTAGTTGAGCTCCTCATGACCGAGTTGGAGAAGCTACTACTCAGGTAGCTAGCGTGTGCACTTGCAGATGTTTTATTGTCCCTCTTTCTGATATACCTCACGAGTTGCTAATGATGACGACAATTGAGCCATGCAAATATGAAGCTACGTACGTTAATCTTGTTTATGGGGTCGATTGCTTCCTGCAGTGTTCTAATTTGTGGTTTCATATTGAGAACTGCTAAAGCTAAACTACACAGAGAGAGAGAGCAGACTTTTCAAGATACGCATAGTTAACTGATGGAGGCGTCCCTCTCAACCGAGTTAAAGCAGACGCATGTCTGCCTCCATATAGGCCTGTCTCTACAACGATAACTGACAAACAGTGAATTCTGTTGCATCTTGTCGCGGCATGTGACAATGCCCAGTGCTCATATGCAGCGCGCCTGCTGGTTACGTGGACCGGTCAAATTATATATTAACCTGTCTTTTATCTAGAGATTGCGAATCTACGGAGCTCAGAAGAGATCGGTTGACATATAAATCAATCCCTTGCAGCTTTGTTGCATGATAAAACCCCTTCTAGCTAGATTAAAACCGATTAGATCCCTTTCATGGACGTTCTGGAAAAATAGCAGAAATTGTCTGCACTAGGCTCAATTACGATCTTCAAGAACCCATGCATAACTTCATCTGCACTCCGACAAACAAAGAGAAATATATCAATTTTGATCGTTTAGGGAACAGCTTCCACATGAAGGGTTAAATGTGTGACTTTAGCACATCTTGCTTCTTTTAATTTTTTACGTCCTTTGTTTCTAATAAACGCAAACCAAATTTCCAATTTTAGGTGTAACACATGAAAACATGCGTATATTTAAGGTACATCCATCTTGCTGACTTGCTTAACCAGAGATAACGTAAATCTAACAGGATCAATGTATCTATATCTAGTTTATTTATATATATACAAAATTGCAGGTATTATCTGAACATTATGCGAGACGTGGAACTTCATGTCGTTTGATGTGAAGGAGAGAGGTACTAGTAGTGTAGTCTAGCTATATGTATGATCATATCTAGCTATAGGCTTTGGTAGGGCCACTTTAAGCACCTACTGTAATTGTTTAGTTCTCTCTGTGTGGGGTGTGGGTCACGGCATGGTTCCTCATCACATATGCACTTTTCAGGTGCGAATGCCGGCCGGCATGGTGGTTGCGTTTTCGGCTGCACACAGTTCGTGCCACGTTTCGACACCACATGAGTCGATCAGGAAACTAAGTAAAGATGCGACTCCTGTACGTACCACACTGAATACTGATGCTATAGTGTAACTGTGTAGTTAATATAGGTCGGGTGAACTAGGCGCTAATAGTTCGACTCAGTATTCCAACCGAAACTATTTCGGTGTTTAATTTGTCGTCTAATGTCTAAACATCAAGCTCAAAGTTGCAAATTTGTGTCGATAAAATTAATCTTTTTATGACAAGTTGATTTTTTGTTAGTCCAGTTTAAACCTTTTACCATGGATGGAATAGTACTCATGGATTAGGGACAATAAAACTGCGACAAGATTTCACTACACGAAAACAGAGAAAATTCATCAGTCCCAATGAAATTAATGAACTTCAGTTCTTCAGTCTGATCGGCCCGTGGCTGACGAACTTAACTAAACCCCAAGGGTCCATGTGCTGTGGGCAACTTAAGTCCGTCAGCCACATCATTTTGCCAATGAACTTAAGCCGCGTTTGAAGTGACCACGCAAGAAAAACCTTAATTTGTTTAGAGCATGCATATATTGTTATATTTTACCTTTACTTGCTGAGTAGCAATCATAAGTCTACTCACTCTTGCTATAAAGTTGCTTAGAAGATGAAGATGACATGCAGTACCTGAATGAAGAATTCTTTTAACTGTTGTTTTCTGTGCTCAACAATGCATGTGGGATTTGTGCTAAGTGCTTTATTGTAATCGAGAGAGACGTGTTATGTCTATTCTAATAAAGACAATATTATGTAATATTATACTCTGTCATGACACTGGTTTAATATGAAATGATATTATTCTGGTCATATGTGTGATAACTTGTTCCTAAGCACACATACGATGATTATCTGGTTTTGGTATGAAAACCGGGTGTCATAGAATGGCATCAGATCCTTGTTGACCGTAGAAATGCTAGTCTAGCTAGAAGAGTCCTCCCTCATGTTTATTTTGATCAAACTTGTTGGGGTAATATATCCCGAGTACCGAGGACCACCGGTTATAGTCAAAAACTCTAGATACGATAGGTTCCCTCTAGTGGCAAACGGCCGGGGAACCAAACACACTGTACCAGGGAACGGCCCCACTACTCTAGGCTGAAGAGGAGGGGCCACCAACCTAAAAAGAACTAATCTCAGGAACGATCCACGCCATCACTTCTCCAGCTTACAATTAGTGCATGCAGACGGGATTTCACCACCTATTTGCCCCTCCCGCCTCTCTCAATGATCTGGGGTAGAGACTCAGGCCCTCGGTCAAACGTGCCTGGGGGCTCCCCACAGCGGATAAACATCCCCTGACACGAAAGGATGTAGCAATAGGAACCCACATGTGTCTGATAGTATGTACTCGAGTGTGGAATCCATCCCATCATCGTCTGACATAACTATACCAGAAATACACGCCTAAGGGTCATGATGACTCTGCCAGGGGATAAGCATCACCTGGTAGAAATGATTTACCATATGTAATATTTAGTAGTACAGGTATCAAAGTGGTCAACTCTTTATCAAATATCTTCGACCGGGAAGCGTCACATCCCCCGAAAGGCGCCACTGCCTACTACAATGACAAGACATGATAAAGCCTAGCAGATAGGCCCTATCCCCTCACCTGGTAGCTACGAGCCATAGGCTGGTGGAGAGGGTATAGGCTAGCCTGTCCACATCGGCCTCCAATGTGGGAAGGCTTGGCTGCCAAGTAATGCCGCTTCGTGAAGCTACCTCTCTAAGAATCATCCCAGGCATCGTCCACCAACGCCAAGATTGTCCGGGAACCGAAAAGAACACCCGGGAGGTAAGAAGAAGACTCTAGAACCAACGGGAACACCATGGAAGCCCCAACTGGTCATGTAAATCTTTTCCTGGATGTAAAAGTAATTAGTTCATAGTTATCCGACCGTCTCTCGATCTATAAAAGCCCCCCTACCCTTTAGGCAGGGGGTACGAGATCATTTTCCCACTTCACTTTGCAAACTTCTTGAGCTCTCTGCTCACCCCATTGTAACCACTATCCATCTTCAATATCAACCCACTGGATATAGGGCTATTACCTCTAAGGAGGGGCCAGAACCAGAATAAACTATAGTGTGCTTTGTAGTTCGCAAGACCACCTCAGAACAGGAATGCATGATCTTGATCACTCTGTATCTTATCAGTGCAAAAAACATCGATAGTTGGTGTGCTAGGAAGGGGGATTTGCAGCTTGCTTTTCCTCTATATGTTCTGATGGTTCTCTCATCAATGCTCATCGTCATTGTGGATGGTGAATGTCTGTCGTGCAATGTTTTCTCCCTAGGTGAAACTATTTGCTTCAGGAGCCTCGAGTTCATCGCTGACCGCTTTGGTGGCCTGAGCCTCTCTCCCATGGGGGACGGTTCAAGTGCCGCTGTCATGGGCTCAACCCACGGTGAGACACCGTCCCCACTATGGGCCATGACAGAGGACTCCATCGAGGAGTTTGACACGGCTTCAGACAGAGAAGGGAGGATCAACCTCCCCTCTCATTGAAAGCATGGCACGGGAGCTTTAACCGCCGCCGCCACAACTATACCATGGTCGGAGGCCACTCCAACTGCTCAAGCCATGATGACCATTCTACCGCAGCAGGCAGTGCCATGGCATGAACCCCACTCGAGGAGGAAAGGATCCTAATGATAGACTATGCTCCCATCCAAGCTCGGGGCAAGGGAGAGGCTCCCATCACCAATCAGGAGGGGGGCTACACAACGGCCAAGGCCCTGAATGCATCACCTCTGCCTACCGCTGATGGGGTGGACATGATGTACCGTCAGCTGGCAAAGATTCACGCCATCTCTGCAGCACAACTAATGATGTGCGCTGGCTGGCGCTGTTTCAACTCAACTCCTAACTTGGTCCTTGCCAAGATTGGCTAACAGAGGACTGACATGATGCCATCTATGACAAGGATAGCTCCACAACCACCGACTGACTTCTCCCCCAAGCCTTGCTACGGCAGCGAGGCCCACATGTCAAGCCCTCAGCACACCAACAGGCCCATCAGGTAGGCGCGCAGCCAGAGCGACGCGCGTGCAACCTGCATCACAGCGAGCCCAGCGGATGGAGGAAGCCTAGCCATGACCCTAAGGGGCAAGTGGCTGAGGTGCCTAGAAGCTGCGCGCGTGACGTGCCTCTATTACGGCCTTTCCAAACATTGGCCAACACAGTCAAGAACACCACCGAGGAGTTGCGCAACATCGCCGCCCAGTATGTTGTCAGCAACAAGGCGGCCCAACTTCACCTAGCCCCAAGCAGCAGTAGGGAAGCGTCGCCCGATGTCATCATTCAGGATGTTGAGGAGGGTGCCAAGGGCAACAAGAAGAGGTGCAAGCAGCACCGCTAGGAGACCTCAACCATAGCTGACGATGATGGTGGCATCAACAAGCAAGTAGATAGCTTTGTTGTGGTGCGCACCGCGGCTGTCATAGGCAGCGGCAAGCATCAGGCGCGGCCTCCCACGGACCACTTCAAGAATCTCCTTGAAGAGACTTGCCCGAACCATGACTACCCCGTCAAGCACAAGCTCAGGGACTATGTTATGATGAAGAATTTCATGGCCTCGCGATCTCTCGCTCGAAGCATGGAAATTGATGAGGGCGACACGACGCCCTTTCCTGGAGAAGACATGGTTATGATGATCTATGATGGGCGCCCCTCACCGGGGATGCACCGCATGTCTAACCTGAGCCTAGGAACCCCAGCTCGCTGCGACTGGGGGTGTGGGAACGCAGGAATGTAAGGACAGAATTTTTTTGTACATTTACATATGTAGAAATATAGATATGTACATTACATACGCGCCAAAAGCACACAAAAAAAGATGGCAGGTGGGATAGCCTGGGGCTGGAGCGATGCCAGATGAGTCAAGTTTTTGACCCAGGGACTGGCGTCGGAGGCATGTTCCTCCCTTAGATGCTCCAAAACAAGGCTTGCCGCCATCAGGACATCCTGGGTTGACCTCGGTTGCTCAGGGATGTCCCGAATGGGGAACACACCCAGGCCGACCAGGACATCAGAGATTTCCATGACCGACCGTGATAGTTGCATGGCCTCAACGGTGCATTTGCTCTCAACCTCGGCCATGTGCTCATTAAGCTCCGCCAGCTCCACCAGCTCCACCGATAGATCCCTCCAAAAGTATATCTAGGACCTCGTGTGGGTTTTGGAGGATTGATGACCAACAATTAGAGGTCTAACCTTGTGTTAGGAGTTTTGTAGAGTATCACATTGAAAAAGGCAATACGAACGTGAGATTAAAATTTATATGGCCTACAATGAAGAAAAGGGGAAAAGTCACGAAGACCTTTGAGGATTAGGGAGCTTTAATTTTATTTGTGTCCTAGGAGCTTCGTACTATGAAGGGGATGCATTGGGTGTGTTGGTGAAGTGCAAATCATCAAAAATACCTTCCAAATGAACTTCCTAGAAAAACTAGACATATCCGATCTCCTGACCGGGTTCAAACTGGACATGTCCCGCCCCAGCCCGGACATGTCAAGGCCACTCAGTTTTCCTCAGTCCTTCGGACTTATCCAAGTCCGTTGTCGGGTTCCAGTAAGCAAAACCAAACATGTCCGGCTCCTAGATCGGACATGTCCGGTCATCTCTACCTTCATAAACTACAAAAAGATGGTCACATTCTTAGACTAACCAATATTATTTTCAAGAAAGATAGGCCTTGTGGAGCTCACCAAGCTGAAAAGTAAGTTGGAGCCCATCATCATGCTAAGAATATTATGACAACAATAAGACCATTGGAGATGCTACACATGCACTTGTTTGGTCCTATCGCCTACATAAGTATCGGTAGTAACAAATATGGTATTGTCATTGTTGATGATTATTCTCGTTTCACTTGGGTGTTCTTTTTCCAAGATAAGAGTGAAACACAAGAGGTGCTAAAGAAGTTCTTAAAAAGGGCAAAAAATGAGTTTGATGCCAAGGTCAAGAAAATTAGAAGTGACAACGGCACTGAGTTTAAGAACACTCAAGTAAAAGACTTCATTGATGAAGAAGGCATCAAGCTTGAGTTTTTGGCTCCCTATACTCCTCAACAAAATAGGGTGGCCAAAAGGAAGAACCGAGCTCTCATAGAGATGGCAAGAACCATGCTTGATAAATACAAGACCTCAGACCAGTTTTGGGCGGAGGCGGTCAATACGGCATGTCATACCACTAACTGTCTTTACCTCCACAAGCTCTTGAAGAAGACATCTTATGAGCTCCTTACCAGCAACAAGCCAAGTGTATCTTACTTATGTGTTTTTGGAAGCAAGTGCTATGTTCTTCAAAAGAGGTCAAAGCCTTCTAAATTTGCTCATAAAGTCTATGAAGGTTTCTTGCTATGTTATGATTCAAACTCATGAGCATATCATTTTTTAACAAGGACTCCGGTTGTGTTAAAATCACATGTGATGCGATGTTTGATAAGACTAATGGCTCTCAAAAGGAGCAAGTTAATCTTGATCTTGTATATGATGAGGAAGCTCTATTTGATGTCTTGCAAAGAATGACTATTGGTGATGTAAGGCTGCAAGATCCATGTGATCAATCGTAAGGTCATTCCCCAAATGACACCACTCCACCTGCACAAGGGCTTGATCAAGATGAACTTGAAGGTGAAGATGAGCACCATGATCAAGTCCAAGAGGAGAGCAATGATCAAGGGGGAGATGAGGATGATGAGGATAATGGAGAGACACCACCACATCCAAGAGTGTGTCACAACATTCAAAGAGATCACCCTGTGAACAACATACTTGGTGATATTGAGAAAGGGTAACCACTAGATCACATGATACAAATTTTTGTGAACATTACACATTTGTTTCTTCTTCTGAGCCTTTCAAGGTAGAAGATGCACTACGTGATCTGGATTGGGTGGTGGCTTGTCATACCCCATTTTGAGAAAGTTTGACCGAAGCTTCTATATGTGTGCCCAGGATGTTCAATTCACACGTATAGTAATAATATGATACAGATGCAATGTTTGATAAAATATAATAAGTATTTATTACATACCGACCCATGGGTCTTGAAATTATTTTACACAAATGTAGCAGAACTAAGTGTAGCTTGAGCTTTCATAGGCGTCGACCGGTGGAGAGGCTCGCCTAATAACCATCTTCAGGATTCTGCTGATATCCCAGATTCCCATCCTTGATTCCATCTAAACAACGATGCATGCAAGTTTGAGTAGACTTATGGTTGCTACTTGCAAGTATAGAGAATTTATGACATGCAGGCTAACAAAAGAGAGGACAGACTCGGTTTATATGCAGCAGATAGTGGTTAATAACTATGCCTTAAGTATCCTAGTAATAAGGTAGCAAACTCATCTCCTCAAAGATAACGATCTTGAACCGCCAGTGTGAGCATCACACCCACCCAAAAGCCCCCTCTTGTGCCATATGGGTTTAGCCATAGCAGCCTCTCCCACACCAACCCATGGTTCAGCCACCGCAGCATCACTGAACATCCAGCGGTTTGCCATCGCAGCTTCCCCGCACAGCCGATTGGTACGCCAAGACTAGACTCTACCACATACTACGCCAGGCCGTACCCATATAGGCTCATGGTTGTACTATTATCATGGGTGGTCACTCCATGAACTGGTCCTTAGATTTGGGTATGATAACAAACCACAGGCTTCCAGCATCGCACCGGACAAAAGCCTTGAACCGCTAGCATCGCACCGGCAAGTTCCCAATCCTATCACCCTAAATCCTATTCTGCATACTAGTAGGATTCAAATAACCATAATAGTGATAGGGGTGACCTAAGTATAAATGATATAACCATATTCACTACCCAAACCTAGACCAGGACATGCTAGGCTAAGCAATTTCTAAGCTTATGATGACTACCCAAATACTTCTATGATTTACAAGGAATAATAATTCAATTCTAGTCAACACTAACATAGGTGCATAGATCAGAGCTTCCTATCATGCAGTTCTAATTCTACAGAATAGAGGGAATACTCATAGGTGCAATATGTTCAAGGTAACTTGCCTCGTTGCTCACAGGAGAATAGATCAGAGTCTTCGTACAGATCATCTTGAAATCCCATGAACTGCTATGGCTCTGGAGCGAAATCACCTAATAACAAGAACATAATCAATCAATATGCAACAACCATGCGTTAATGAATGCATAAGATGAAAGACGAAGAGATTCTGAGAATTTTGGTGCAAGAATCGCCAAAATCGGAGCTACGGTTGCCAAGATATGGCGAAAAGAATTTCAGGGACCTACTTGTAATTTCTGGAAAGTGGCTAGGGGTATTTTTGGAAATATTTTTGAATTCCAGGGTTCCGGTTGGAATTTCAGTGGACTGTGGCTTGATTTTAGACAAGTGCAGGGGGGTTCTTTGCAAAGTGGGGAGGAATTTCTGTTGGGGATTCATTTTGAATAGGAAATTCTATGGACTCGGTCCATAGGATGGTGAACCGCACATGCGCTGGTCCATGGTGGACTGCAGATAGGGGCGGAGGTGGTGGCTCATCAGAGCTCGGCATCACGGCCACTCCAAAGCACGGGAGCTCATCGACTGGGGCGCAACAGCGAGAGGGGGACACGGGGATCCCGGCTCGGGCCTCACCGGGGTGCGGGCGGTAGTGCGGCGGCTGGGCGACGGCGGTGAAGAAATGGCGGAGGAGGCGCTCAGTGCAGACAATGCTCAGGTGTGGAGAGAAGAGAAGGAGAGTGGGGAGAGGTACGGTGGAAGGCGGTGGGGCTCTCCCTTTATATAGGGGCCGAGGGGGAGGCGACAGTCGGGGGTTAAGAGGGAGAAACGGCGGCATGAATGGGGACAAAAATGGCTCGCTCATAACTAGTGATTTACTCTGTGGATTGAAGGAGGGGAAATGGGGAAACTAGCGCGGGATGCGGTGCAGCGCTCGGGGCAAAGCATCCATGGCGGGGTGAAGCCAGGGCGACGCTGGGAGGCCGGACGCGACGAGATTTGGTGGCGGCGCGGCCAGAGATCGGCTGACGTGGGGTGTTAGAGAGGGCTGACAGGCGAGGCCCGCACGTAAGTGAGGGAAGAGGGAGAAGGCGCCGAGGAGGGAAGGCACGAATCAAAGAGGAAAGAGTATTCTGGGGAATACGCCAAAGGTTGGGCCGACTGGGCCGGCCAAGGGAGGCGGCTTGAGGAAGAGGCGGACCGGCATGGTGAAAGGGGGAGGGGGAAGAGGGACATGCCGGCGGGTGGTTGGGCCAATAAGGTTGAATGGTCAGCTGGGCTGATAAGGGAAAAATAGAAAGGTTTTTTTTTTAAATTTAAATAGATTTCAGAATTTGGCAAGACTTTGAGAATTTCTACAAGGAGATTTTGATGTAATTTGGACACAAGGATTTTTCCCAAATTCTTCTAGGCTCCTCATGGATTTTAGAAAAAAAAATTATATGTCATGCCATGCAATGCAATCCTAATGCAACTTACTTAAGCTAACTGCCAACTTATGAAGAGTGAGTGTTACAAACCTACCCCCCTTAGAGGAATCTCGCCCTCAAGATTCAGGAAGTGCTTGGAAATAATTCAGGATAATCTGCTATGAGCTCTTCTTCATACTCCTAGATAGCTTCATCCTTAGTATGGTGACTCCAGTGAACTTTGCACATCTTAATAACCTTGTTACGAGTTACTCGCTCTGCTGTGTCCAAAATCTTAATCGGTATCTCACTGTATGCTAGATCACCTCCCAGGTCAAGCTCTTCTAGGGCAGTTGTTCCTCTAGGACTCACAAACACTTCTTGAGCTATGACACATGAAACACATCGTGTATGTCTGATAGTTGAGGCGGTAACTCAAGTTGATAAGCAACTTCTCCCTTGCGGCTGATGATCTTGAATGGACTGACATCTCGGAGTTAACTTTCCCTTGACCTTAAACCTTCGGGTGCCTCTCATAGGGGAAATCTTAAGGTATACAAAATCACCAATTTCAAATGAAAGATTCCTTCTTCTTTTATCTGCATAGCTCTTCTATCATGACTGGGCAACCTTTAGGTTCTCTCTAATCATCTGGACCTATTTCTCAGCATCCCTTAGTACTTCTGGACCAAACACTTGACTCTCTCCAGTCTGACTCCAGCGTAGTGGGGTTCTACACTGTCGTCCATACAATGCCTCAAACAGTGCCATTTCGATACTAGCTTGATAACTATTGTTATATGAGAATTCTGTGTATGGTAGGCTCTTATCCCAACTTTTCCCGTACTTCAATGCACAAGCTCTCAACATATCTTCTAAGATTTGATTAGTCCTTTCCGTTTGCCCATCCGTCTGCGGGTGATATGCTGAGCTAAAATTTAGCTTAGTATCCATAGATTCATGAAGCTTCTCCCAAAATCTGGATGTGAACTGGGAACCTCTATTTGACAAAATCTTCATCGATACACCATGTAAACACATGATTCTTGACATGTAAAGCTCCACAAGTTTAGCACTAGAATAGGTTATCTTAACTGAGATGAAATCGGCAACTTTTGTTAAGCGATCTACTATAACCCATATCGAATCATACCCAGCTTGGGTATGAGGCAACCCGACTATGAAATCCATTCCGATCTCTTCCCATTTCCATTCTGGGATCTTTAGAGGTTGTAGCAATCCGGCTGGTCTCTGGTGTTCCGCTTTCACCCTCTGACAAAGTGTTGCACAAGGCCACGTACTCTGCGACATCTCACTTCATACCATACCACCAATATCGGGTTTTTAAATCCTTGTACATCTTGGTACTGCCGGGGTGGATGGAGTAGGCTGAATCATGAGCTTCTGTGAGAATTAACTCCTTGACGTGTTTCTGGTTAGGAACACATATCCGTCTGCCTAACCATAAGGTACCTTGACTATCCTCCAAGAAATCGCTTGTCTTGTTATCCTGAATCAACTGTCGTATCACCTTCAACTTTGCATCTTCTAGTTGGCCTTCTCGGATTTCTGCTTCCAGGGTTGCCTCAACTTGCATTCTCACTTTAGATTCATTTACCATTACGAGATTAAGATGCTTGATTTCTCTTCGCAATTCCGGTTGCATTGTCCGGGCAAAGGTTGCGTTGCAATATTTTTTGCGGCTTAGTGCATCTACTACCACATTATCTTTTCCTAGATGGTAGTTAATTCCAAGATCATAGTCCTTGATTAACTCTAACCATCGACGTTGTTACAGATTCAAGTCGTCCTGAGTGAATATGTACTTGAGACACTTGTGGTCACTGTAGATCTCACAACGATGTCTAATGAGATAGTTCCTCCATATTTTAAGAGCATGCACCACTGTGGCTAGCTCAAGATCATGTGTAGGGTAATTTTCCTCATGTTTCCTTAGCTATCGAGATGCATAGCATACCACTTGTCCTTCTTGCATCAATACACACCCCAATCCTCGACGTGAAGCGTCGCACTATATGTCAAACTTCTTGGTTAAATCTAGTAGAATCAACACCGGTGCTGAGGTAAGACATTTCTTTAGTTCTTCAAAACTAGTTTGGCACTCCTCTGTCCATTCAAAAGCATTGTTCTTCTCAAGCAACTTCATCATAGGCTTGGCTACCTTAGAAAAATCCTTTATGAATCATCGATAGTAACCTGTTAGCCCGAGGAAACTTCGAACTTCTGAGACATTGGTTCGTGGCATCCAATTCAATACGTCCCTCACCTTACCAGGATCCACTGTAACTCCTCCAGCAGAGACAACATGTCCAAGGAAAGTGACTTCGGTTAACCAAAATTCACACTTACTAAATTTGGCGTATAGCTGGTTGGATCTGAGATTCTCCAATACCAATCTTAGGTGCTTTTCGTGTTCTTCCTGTATCTTGGAGAATATGAGAATGTCATCAATGAATACTACAACAAATTTATCCAAGTATTCAATAAACACCTTATTCATGAGATACATGAAATAGGCTGATGCATTTGAGATCGG
>VSTD030000681.1:0-14937 GCA_008808055.3 Sporobolus alterniflorus
TTCCACTATGATAGGAGCAAGGTGATATACAAAGGGTATAATGCATTCTAGGGTTTCATTCAACTCCTATAACATAAGTGGACAAGCCAATAATAACTTAAGGATAGTTATAAAGTAAAATCCTTAGAGGGTGGTGATTTGCACCGGTGCTTGCCTTTGCTTAAAAATAGAAGAAAGTTAGTTTTCTTGTGCTTCACGAATGTTGGCCCCCAAGGCTTCGACTTGGCCTTTCCTTCTCGATGTCATAGACAATCCTAATGCGGAATGAAATGCACGATTTAAGCAATTAACGACAAAAGAAGCTTAACTACCTTGACTTAAGCTTGAGCGGGGTTCAGAAGGTAACAAGGCTCAGGATTCATTAACAACACGGCTTGAGGGAAGAACTAGGGTTTTGGGGTTGAACTCGAGGTATCATGGCAAGGTTGAACATAAACTCTAATTACCTCA
Organism: Sporobolus alterniflorus; assembly: GCA_008808055.3. Lineage (NCBI taxonomy): Eukaryota > Viridiplantae > Streptophyta > Magnoliopsida > Poales > Poaceae > Sporobolus > Sporobolus alterniflorus. The sequence continues at coordinate 451 of VSTD030000681.1, forward strand.
ATTTACTAAGGTAATTAACCATAAAGGGGATTATCAAGGCACTAAATTAAGGCACATGACCAAGAAATGGGTATGATCTAACTTACCATGGGGGCTTGGGTAAGATGTAATTGTAGAATAAGGTTTCATAATTTTTTGGGCTTCTAAGCAATTAATTATGAATTATTCTTGAATTAACAAAGTCCTAGTAATTATTTACTAATTATTAAAGGAATTAAATTATTTTAGATTTTTATTCTAAATAAACTATTTAAATTCAAACTTCAGAGTTGGTTTGATCAAAATCTAGATTCAAATGAATTTTTCATAAAATTTGGGGTCTTAGATAATTAATTATGAATTAACTCCTAAGTCTATAAATAATACTTAAATAAAATTATTTTATACTTTTATTTCGTAGATTAAGTTTAATTTCAAATAATGTAAATGAATTTATAAATTTATCAAATATATTTGAATTACTACAAATTTCTAAAGGTTTGAATATAATTTAGAATTAATTTGAATTAAATCTGAAAGGAATAGAACTGTGCAAATGGGCTCAGCCCACTGTGCCAGTCAGGCTGGCCCAGCTAGGGGTTCCCGGCGTACTTGGCCTTTCGGCCCAAGGCCAAAGAGCAAGGGAGCTCACCTGGCCAAGGCACGTAGCCACGCCGGGCTGGCGGCGACCCAGCCGTCCAGGCGATGCCCATGGTGAGGACTGGCGAGGAGGGGGCTAGGAGGACCGGGGCAGCACGGTGGACTTATTTGGGGAATTGGGAGGGAAGGAGGCTCACCGGGGGTGGCTGTCCACGGCGATGGGTTTTGGCCGGAGGGGAACAACGATGGTGATTCCGTGTGGTGGTCAGGGTGGCTGGCTTCGGGCCTGGGAAGCATCAGGAGGACGACGCGGTCCTCAAGAAGGTGGCGATGGAGAGTCGTGGCACGGCATGGCACGGTCCTGCCCGATGTTCGGTGATGCATGTGGGGAGCTCAGCTCGGCAGCTCAGCACCGGGAGGCAACACGGAGCAGAGGCGCATTAGGAGCTCAGGCGCATGCAAGGAGAAGGCAGGGCGTGATGGCGGTGGGAGTAGGGAAGTGGCATTGGCCTTCTCTTCTCGTTTGAGCAGAGGATAAGTGAGGCGGCGCACGCGTGGGGTGGTGAGAGCCTGCGGGCGCCAGCGGGGAAACGGTGGGCGGCATGGTGAAACAGCAGGCGGCGTGAGATCAAGGGTAGCGGCGGTCCCGTGGGCGCGATAGTGCCGTCAGACAAGAATGTGGGTGGCGGTCGGTCGGAGACCGGGGGTGCAACGGCGCTCTGTGGGCGGCGGTGCTGTCGGACGGGAAGGTGGGTGGCGGCCGGTCGGAGACCATGGGCGCGGCGGCGGCGTCATCGGACGCGGCACCAGGCGCGCATTGTGGATTTTCCATGGTGGCCTTCGGCTAGATGGCCTCGGGCCGGTTTAACTGGGTGGGCTAGTACCGCTCCAATGGGCCAGAACCATTTACCCTTTTTCTTTTATTTACTTCTTTTCCAATAAATTCCAAAGCTCGGGTTTCAAAAATATAAATCACTTTCTTACTCAACTCCAAAAATCTCCAAATTTTGGCAAGTTGATGGATAAATTCAAAATAAAACAGTCCATAAATTCACAAAAATTCTTTCTTGGCATGGTCTTCAATGCTATGAATTTATACTGACTCACTTGTATTCAAAATTTTGAAGTTCCTTTACAAGTGGTAATTAGGTCTTAACAGGAAAATCCAATTAGATTTCAAATTTGAATTTAAACCCCATTTGAACTAGTTTCTACTGTAGCAAACAATGTAGAGCTATTGTAGCTGCTACAGTACCACCAGTGGTGTTACAATGAGAAACTCAAGCACTCTCATACCTCCTTGATTGGTAAATATGAAAATTTAGAAAATGAATATCCTTATGCTACTAATATATACTCTTGTGTAGATCCACTAGAAAAGGAGAATGCCAATCTCAAGGTTCAACTTGAACTGCTCACTAGCAAGCATGTGAAGATGCAAAAAGATTATGAGATGCTCAAGTGCTCTCACGAAGATCTTTAGGATGCACATGTCGTGGTACAAGTATCTCATGAGGTTGTGGTAGCATAGGTAAAACACTTTCAACCTCATACACAAAAATGCACATGTTCACCAAATTTCGTAAATTCTAGTTGTGCTAATGTTTGTTGCTCTCAATGCCAACAATCAAGTATTGAGCAAATTAATGTAGATTCTTGTGATGACCTCAGAGCTGAAGAAAATGATCTACCCAAGCTTGAAGTGCAAAGACTTGAACGTGAGATGGTCAAGTTGAAAGGAAAGTCTCTAGGGCAACCAACTCAAGAAAATCGTGGCCACATGGTGAACAAGCTTGTGTTGGGAACAACCATCACTAGACCTTCCTCTCAACAAAAATGCAAGTCTCCTCTTCACAAGAAACAAGAGAAGGTAAAGGACCTAAAGCATATCAAGTGCTTTAAGTGCTCCGACATGGGTCACTATGCCTTCACGTGCTCCGCCCAAGTTGAGAGCAAGACAAGATTCTAAAGAAGGCAAAGAAGACAACTAAGGACCATCACATGCATTGGATGCAAGAAAGAGGGTCATATAATTCTTACTTGTCCAAATTTCCAAGCTGAACCACACTGCTTAGGCAGAATGGTCAGACCCATATGCATAACCGGTCAGATCTGTCCAACAGTGGTTTGGCTCCCCAAGGAAAGATGGAGACAATCTTTAAGGGACCTATTGCATCAAGAACAAGACAAGGTCTTCAGGAAGCAAGTCAAAGACATCAAAAGAACCACATGTCCCAGACAAAAGGAAGGATATGCTACACTTGTAGGCTCAAGGAACATCTAAGTCAAGATTGTCCAAACGGTAACAAAAATGAGCCTAAAGTGATCAATTCAACTTCTAATGTGCATAGAAAATCAAATGGTCTCTATGATACTTGAAAGGTGATTGGTTCACCAAGTACTAGAGCCATTTGGGCGCCAAAATTTGTATTGACTAACCTCAAAGGACCCAATGACACTTGGGTACCAAAACTTGCCTAAAAAACTGCATGTGACTTGAGATGCATTGAGAACTTGACTTCAATGTAAAGGTATAATCAACATCAAAAGTGTCAAGTACAATGGCATATGTGGGCATCTTCACCCAATGAAATCTCAAAGCACGATGAGTACTTAACAATGATCTTGTGCTTAATGTTTATCTAGATATTGTATCTCTTGCAAGAAATCATGTGGTATGCTTTGTGATAAATACTATTTCTTACACATGATGTTTCTAATGGCTCTCTAGTAGTGCAAGATGTTTCCTTTTAATAGGTAGACGTCTCTGTATAGAAGGATACAAGAAAGAAAAACAAGAACTCTCAAATGGCAAATTGCCATACACATCAGTCAGACTGGTGTGACAAACCGGTCAAACTGGTTTGAGCCATCAGCAGGACATTTGAGGATTCTTGAGGATCAAAGGTTACATGAACTGAGTATGATTCTAGCTTATCTAATTCATTTTTTATATAGCCTCTTGTTTGGCCAAGCTATGAGTTGAACTCCAAACTATTCTTTATGGAATAAACATGCCGATCATAAGCAATTCAAAGCTTTGCATGTATTAAGGGAGAGTCTAGTCCATAGCCATGATTCTTCGGATTAACAAGATTGTCTAAGTGACATTGCAGCTAGGAACCAAAATTTACACCAAGCTGAAGGGCAGGAGTATAAAGTGATGCAGGTAACATAAATGGTACCAATGTCCTTCTTAATGGTGGATCAAATTTCTCTATACACTATGATAAGTGATGCATGACTCTTCCTATATTTGTTTAACCTTAAGCACACATCTTAAATTGGTGACATATGATCTATTTGATGCTTGTAATATTTGGTGCTCTCATCATGTGTTTGAAAGTATAACTTTGAGATTTAACTAGTATAAATGAAGAGCAATGTCATGATTGAGGTAATGTTACAAGCTAGTTGGTTTCTCTTCACCGGAAGGAAGAATAAGTTATCTATGGCAAAAGTATGTCTCTTGCAAAATTAAATATTGTCATCTTGTGCATCTAGGCCTTTGCATGGTTAGTGTGTCTTTGAGCTTGCAACCTCTTCAAGAAATATTAATTATTTGTTATTTAATTTGCTAAGACTCTAGATATTTGGTTCATACCACAACTAAGAAATTTGACATTTGTTAATCAAGATTATGTCTTCATTAAAAGTGATATGAACCAAATATGCTAGACGATTACTTTTGTATGTTGCACGCTTCTAAGTGCTTTAGTGTAATCTTTTGAAAATCTATATAGAATTGCTAGGTTGTGTGGTTTTTGAAATATTTGCTTCTTTTGGTCTTTGTGACCATGTCCACTCATTCATGGATATAGTTCACCTTGTTTGCCTATTGGCTAGCTATGAGTGAAAAGATGCTTCTCAAGTCCAAAATCTCAAATTCTCTATCTCTCATCAATTCCTTGATTTATCTTCGTGAAAATCCTCATTCTTGAAATATCTCCAATTCAATTGTGAACAAGGATTATTTGGAGAGCCTCTATGATCGTCATCACATCAAAAGTGGAAACTCTTAAAGTCCAAAGAAGTTTGAATTGGAGGGACTTCACAATCATCAATTTGAGCCAATGTCAAGAAAGGAATGGAGCTAAATCTTAGATATTCCTAGCTCTGTCTTCAAACCCCTTTTATGTCAAGGAATCATTTCTCATGGTCTTCTTTTTCATCAAATTTCTCTTAGAGAGGAGATAGTCCATTTTTGGACAACTTCTTTGTCAGTCAATGAAGACCGGTCCGACCGGTTTTTCATACCGGTCAGATCGGTTGCTTCTGTCTTCAAAACCGACCCGTGACTCTCTCTCCTAAACAGTTTCCCCATCCTCAAACTCCTTCTCCGTGAAGAACTCTCGGTTCCATGGTCTCTCCCATGGCGATTTGAGCACCCCTCTGTGGAAAACTCAATTCCAGGTGGGGATTTGGTGCTCCCCTCCATGGTAAGCCCTCTCCCATCCTCTCCAAAGTTTTTCCTCCATGGTTGACCTACTGGCGAGACTGATCTTCCTAACTGGTCTTGTGTTCTTGGTTCTCTTTATAGTGATTGGTGTGTGGAAGGCTCCTCCTCAATCCCACTCAAGTTTCAAGGCCGGTCCCCATCGTTCTCAAGAAGCTCCTCACTCCTTCAAGGTATTCTTGATGAATCCTCCTCCGATCTACTTTCTAGGTCAAACCTTTTGATTCTATAACTTGGAAATCCCTCCTAGTATGTCTAGGAACTCATCCCTAGTAGATTGGCAAGTTTCATCATCAGCATTGCATGATTTCAATTTTCAGAAATTTTGTGAAGACCGGTCAGACCAGTTGCATCAGTCTGGCCCCAGATTTCATATCTAATGACTCATGCTCACAAAGTTTAAATTCCATGCAATGTACTCATCATCCGCTCCCAATTTTCAGCAGAAAATTCATTTTGTAGTGTTTCTATCTTGACCTAACCGGTCAGACTGGTTTGACCAGTCCAAGTGCCCAGAAACCAATCCTTGCTGTTCAGAATTCCTTGATCCACTTCATGCATTTCCTCCTACTCCTGAATTCTCATGTATGTGTTGTATATCCTTTTTCTCAGGAAAGGCAGCAAGCATGTCCTTCGGAAGTCCACCTACACAATTTTATGAAAGGAGGAAGAAGAGACGACGTGATATTGACGCGGGTGAAGGAAGCTCAAGGAATCCTCCACCTGGTACTTCAACCAAGAGAATAGTGCATAGGGACTTCCCAAGATGTCGTATGCACATTGATCCAGAAATAGAGGAGGTTGAGGAAGATCTAATGGAGACAAGTGATGATGAGTCTCCTAGTGATGAAACATATAAGATGTCTCCAGTGCCACCCTCTGAAAAGAGCAATGAGGATGATGATGAGAGCAATGATAGTGGGGTGAAGCAGGAAGATGAGAACAATGAGAGGGAAGGGATGGTTGAGGGGACTCTCAATCCCCGATCTCGAAGAAGGGATCCTTTCCACCCTGGTCCTACCATCCGCATTCCGCGCATGTCATTGCGGTACATTGTGACAAGCTATAAAGGCAAAGGGGCAACAAAGAAAGTAAAGATACTGCAAAAGGTTGACCCAAGGTCGCAACAAAAGGATGCTTCAGACTATAGGTTATAGACTCATTTTCAGCAAGACCTATATGAGACAGTGATTATGGATAGGAGGATTGTGTCAGAGGCACAACAGGTTGACTGGCATCACATGGAGGAGCACCAGGATTCGATTTATGATCAAGTCATTGCTGCATGTGAGAGTTCCCACCTGAAGATTCTCATGAGTGTTCACTATGATTGGAATGTGGAGGTCATATCCTAGTTCTACACCACCTATACATAGAGGAGGGAGGTGGTGCAAGAAAGCTGCATTGGATAACCGAGGGTGACTGGTATAACAAAAGCTATGATGATTTCACCCCTCAATTTTCTTTTGGGGCTGCCAATGCTCGCCGCTCTAGGCTTCATATTCATAATCCACCTGATGAGGATGAGATGAAGTCATTGTATGCCCCTTGACTAGAAGGAAATGCAGGAACAACTAATGGTTTACACACCTTCTACTCCATCTTGAGCAGTCTCTTTAGGAAGACTGTGTGTCCAAGAGATGGAGATCCAACCAACATTTCACAGTTTGCCAAGAACCTAGTAGCTAACATGAGAGATGGAGCACCGCCACACAGTGTGATGCATTTTGTTTGGGAAGAGATAAAGGGCATCTCTATGAACCCTCAAAAGACTTGTGGTTTAACATCCTGTCTTATGTTCATTACTGAGGATGTCGCAGGTAGAAATTTTCCAAAGGAAGGCAAGCGCATGCCTCTCAGGCCTAATCCTACCAAGAAGCCTCTAATCCCTCCGGCTCAAGTCTCCTCGCCTCCAAGAGCAAATCCCACACCGCAGCAGCACACACCAGCAGAACCAGTCAGACCGGTGGTAGTGGACAGGGATAATCTTCCGGACAGCAACGCAAAAGGTCTTCCTCTCCCATCAAGAAGATGTTTGGGCTCCTGTTTAGAATGTGTCGCTCTCACCATGCCATCGAGATGAGGTTGGATGAGGAGAGAAAAGCCCGCATGAATTTGCAAAAAGATATGAAGGGGTCAAGAAAGCACTCTATCCAAACAAGACTCCTTCCCCTCCAGGCTCTGAAGAAAGAGAGAGCAACTCTCCTACACCATTCGAGTAAAGATATGCCAACTATGATGATCCCTCACATCCTTTTGCTCCCTATGCTAGCACCTCTCACATGGGGTTTGTCTCTCAGATTGGTGGTGACTTTGGTCAGAATGGTCACACTTTTGTTGCTCCTTGTCCACCTCCTCCAGAGCAGCCAAGGCCTAGCATGGCAGATGAGATCACGGCTAGCATTTTTGGTGATCCAAATCCAGGTATGGCTAGTAGTTCCCATGCATATCTACTTCATACTACTATGCCATCATTCTTTGACTCATCCATGTACACCGGGCCAGGATCGCATTAGACTACACCTCATGGCTACACTCCATCTGATGATCAATAGAAGTCAAGGCCTCATGCTCCGACAGACTCCAATTTCTTCTCTTTTTGATGATTGTTGACAAAGGGGGAGAAGAATTGGATTAAAGCTTCAAGACTTATTTTTGAAGATCCAAGGGGTAGAAAAGAAGTCAAGAGATTCTCAAGTGTCTTTGTGAAACTTGTATCTTTTCCTTTTTTTCACTAGTTTGTTTGTTTCAAGTCGGTCAGACTGGTTTGTGTAACCGGTCAAACCGATTTAGTGTCTGTCAGAACTCCTGTGAACTCCAATCTTGTAATATTTATCCATTTCCTTCAGTGGGCTTGAGAAAAACATTGTAATGTGTGCTACTAAATGTTTAATTATGCTTAAGTTCCTTATGCAATCCTTGTGTCATGCTATCTATTTCTTCTTTGTTATATTTGTAATCTTAGTTTGTGTCTGATTGTATGGAACTGCATGACTTGTCTGATGCCTATGTTGTTGCTGACAAGATCAGCTAACCGGTCCAACCAGTTTGCTACACCAATCAGACATGTGTGGTGTGTATAGGAAGTGAGGTCGGTCAGACTGGTTGTGATAACCGGTCAGACTGGTTCTCCTACTATCTATCATGTTCGTGTGGAGAATCACGCTTGCCTGTCTCATGGTGTGTAGGTGACATGTGCAGCATGGTAGGCAGTGATGAGGATCATGGTCGGAGTAGGAGACCTGGTGCAGAGGACCGAGGATGGTCAAGCATAGGTCGGGTACTCGATGGTCGAATGATCAAGAGGTCGGGTGATGTTATGTGCGGTCTGCACTGTGAACAAGGAGATATGGAGCGCAGGTTTCTTGGTTTGGCATCCAAAACAACGTTGACCGTTTCTCCCAGTTTGACCCGAAAACCGGTGGCTTTGAGTTTCCTGATTTGGGCCCCCAAACTGGCAGCTACAGTTTGGTTATTTGGGCCTCAAAATCACCGCAATGATTTCTTGGTTTGGGCATCAAAACCAAGTGAGCTACGGTTTGTCGGTTGTGCCACAAAACTGACGGGAGGATGAAGACGACGCGGGGCACACGTTGAGATCTAGCGGCTTGCTTTGCCTGGAAGCAAGTCGAGCTAGGGTTTACTAGTCTGGCCTCAAGATTGGTGGAGCTGCGGCACAGATGGTGCATGTGGCATCATTGTAGAGGCTATGTCGAGTTGAAGCTGAAGACGGACAGGTTGATGCAATAGGCTGCATCGGACCCTTCTACCCCAACTTTGCCATTTTCATTGTATTAGGCCCTAGAGGCAGTTTAGTCTTTTAGTCTTTTGCCTAGGCCTATAAATAGGATCCAAGGGGGATGGGGCTTCTTGCCACTTCTCGACTTTCATTTTGCATTTCCTAAAATAGAGAGAGTGAGCCATGAACAAAATTTTTATTCCAATATTCAAAAGAGGGAGGGAGGACAGTGACCTCCGTGATTTGATTATTACCTTATTCAAATCTTCAATGAAAAAATCAGTTTTTCTATAATGTTTGTGCTGCTCGTGTTCCCGTTTGTGTTTTGCAGTAGATCTAGTCACTTGTTCCTATCTGGGCGATTTGAATTTCATGTTGCATGCCTAAGCCACCGTTGGCCCTCGGAGCTCTTGCTCATATTTCTATCCAGATCTCAATTTCACTGAGCCGATGTTGACTTTGCTGTCGGTGTTCACTAGCTACTCTATTAATCTAGCACACACCTGGTCCTCCATTTTCATTCTCAACACCAAGCGGGGTGCTCGATTTGCCGCTCACATTTTGTTCCTACCGGCTGGATTCTGCTTCCCACTCAGGAGCCAAGGAGCGCGGCAGGGATTTTCACTTTCTCAACCTACGCGTCGGCTTATTCATATGTTCATTTCTTTGCCACCTGGATTTCTCTACCTAGCGCCACCTATCTCCATTCTTGGCCTTGTTCTCCTTATCTCACTGCTCAATTCTTCAGTTTTGCCAGTCGGCACCGCTAGAGCACGTCTTCCCACTCACGAGCAACGAGCCCGGTTTTTTGTTTCGCACCGAGTCATTGCTTTTCCCGGCCGAATTTCCCTTCGCTCTTCCCACTAGTGAGCCTATGTGTGCTAGTCAAGTTTCGATTTCCTTCACCCATTCTTCAATTTTGCATGCCTGGTCTGGCTCTGCTCTACACCTCGCCAGATCATCGTTTTGCGCCAAGAGCTTGAGATCGATCTTTCAGCTCGTGAGTCCTATCGAGTGCTAGATCACCTGCCGTGGTTTCGGTTCCGAGTTGTTTTTCCCGGTTCATAGGTGCTGGCCGAGTCATTCATATTGCTACCATTGTGACATCGTCGTGTGCATCGCAGCCTTAGATTTCGTTGCAGGTTGTCACAGCCGGTCTTGTTCTTGAGCTACTAGATCAGAGGCTTGAGCTTTCCTAGTTCTCACCGCGCTCCTATGGTGGCGTCTTGGTCACGCTCGAAAGGTGTTCTGTGAAATATACGTGAAGCAGTGAGAAGCTATGTTGGTCCGATTTTGGCTATCCATAGTTCACTTGTGGCTTTGTTTGCCTCGATTCATACTTCCGCTATGATTCCGGTTAACTAACATGGTTCTGAGGGCCAATTGTTTTTCTATAGCTATGTGGTCTTAGCAGAGTTAGAAGAGAGGTGTATTGAGTCTGATTTGGGACATAGGACAAGTTCCATTGAGGAATTCTGATTAGCTCCCATTCACCCCCTCTGGTTGCCTTATCTAGTCTTTCAATTGGTATCAGAGCTGATAAGGTCACTCGTTGTCCCTAACAGGCTTTGTAACCAGAGGACGACATGGAGAAAGGTGTTGTAAAGCTTGTGGTCATCAATGGTGAGAATTTTGGTTACTGGAAAAACTGGACTCACAACTGTCTATTGAGCCAGGGTTATGCCATATGGGAGATTGTCTAGGAAGCTTATGCGATGCCTGCGACGCTTGATAACACAGCCCAAAGTGAGCTGACAAAGTATGAAAACAACTACCAGGCTCGAAATCTCATTACTACTGTTATAGGTAGGAATGTGTATGATAGAGTCTCGCATCTAGAAAGTGATCACGATGTTTGGTTGAAATTGTGCAACACTTATGAGGGCTCCAGTGAAATTATGTCTTCTCATAAGGATATTTACAATAGGCAGTATCAATCATTTGATCAAAAACCTAGTGAATCTCTTGATGAATGCTTTGCTAGGTTTCAGTCCATTGTGAGTAGCTTACATTCTTACGGTCCTCTTGCATATTCTGATAATGAACATGCTAAACAATTGTTGTATGCTCTTGATGATTTTCGGTGGGGTACAAAAATCACTGCTTTAGAAGAATCTGCTGACTTTGGTACACTAGACACTGAGAAATTGTTTAGCAAGCTTAAATCTCATGAATTGTCTCATAAAGGTCATCCTAATCATGATGCTTCTTTCTCTAGTAAAGCTTTGATTACTAGTGCTCGTGTTGGTGGTTATGATGCTAACCCCACCACCACTGTCTCATCTGCTTTGGAGTTTGCTTTGGCCTCTTTGGCCGCAGCTCCTAATGAGGAGTATGAGAGCATCCCCGATGATGAGATCACCTAGCTGGGGAGGAAGTTTTGAGCCTTGCACAAGTTTCACAAGGAGGGGAGGAGATCACCTAGGGGCTGCTTCAAGTGTTGTGACACCACCCACTTCATCGTCGACTGCCCCAAGTGGAAAAAGCTCGACTCCTCTAACAAATACAATTACACTAACCAGAATGACTCCAACAACAAGGGCGACGACAAGAAGAAGTACCGCTTCAGGGACAAGAAGAAGAAGAAGTTCTAGAAGATCTTGTCCCTAGCGTGTGCTACCTTGAGCGACTTTGACTTCTCCAGTGATGACTTGACTAGCTCAGAAGAGGATGAGAAGGTCAAGCACAAGGAAGGCAACTTCACCAGCATTTTTCCCATGGGCAAGTCTTCTAGAAATATCTCTGACTCTAACTCTGATGTAAGTGATGATCTATCCTTCAAGAGTATTTCTTTGAGAGTTGCTGAGCTTGAGAATGCTTTGTGCAATCAGGATAAATTACTTTGCAAGGTTTTCCGTGAGAACAAATTGTTGAATCTTGAGTTGGAAAATTCTTTCTCTGAAATTGCTTCTCTTCGTTGAGTGCACGATGATATGAGTGATAATCCATGTGATAACTGCAAAATGATCATGGTGAACTATGCTGACCTGTGGTTGGTGCACACTCAAGTTGCAAGTCAACTTAAGGGTGCAAAGTTGGAACCCAGAGAGCTCAATACTCATTCCCTGTTGCTAGGTGCTTGCACTAGCTATCCTTTGCTTAGATCTTATTTGGAGGCTTCTACCATTGAGATAAAAGATATGAAGCAGAAACTTGATCATTCTTCTCGCTATAGTGTTTTATCCCCTCCGTGTGAAATGTGTAGCTCTCTCAAGGGTAAGCTTTTCCATGCTACCAAAGAGAACACTGAGCTAAAACAGGAGGTTGCTTATTTGACTTCTCACCTTGAGAAAATGGTGGTGACTGAGAAAATGATCGAAGATGATTTGAGTCGGGATGAGGAGAGTGCAACCAAGTCCAAATACAAATTCAGTGTTGGTTTCGAGAGGTGTGAGGACAAGGGAGAGAAGAGTGCTCCCAATTTTATTTTTATCTCCAACTACTACAAAGAGGAAGCAATAATCAAATCCATCAAAACTCACTGCCCATCCAATCCAAAGCCATCCTTCAACCTTAAGAGAGAAGTGAGGAAAGAAACCCCAAGCCGATAGCAGAAGCTTTTGTTTGCATGTTTTGTGGCTGTGCTGGTCACTTGGATGAGTTTTGCTTCCATCACAAGAGAACTCAGAAGAAGCTCTTTGAGTGCTAGAAACTCATATCATGATGAGTTCTTTGATTTTCCGCCTCATTCTTCCTCTCGTGCTTTGCCTCGCACATCTTCTCAGGCTTTGTCTTGTTTCTCTCATAGACCTAATCATCGCTCATATGGTTTTGGTTCACGAGAGAATAACTTTATGCCTAGATGCTTTGGTTACGGCCAACGTCCTCATCACGGTGATTGTACTCCGCATAGGCATGGTTTTCCTGCTAGAGGGACTTACACCCACTTTGAGCCTGGTCCACATTTTCCATGTCGTGGTTCTCATCCCACTGGTTCAAAGGGTGAGGTGCAAAAGACTGTGAAGACCTCCTCAAGTCACATGGTTAATTGTTGAATTCCTAAGATTTATCTCACTAAGCCATCAACCTCTTCTCGTCTTATGTAGGTATTGATTGGCCTGGAGAACACGTGGCTCAAGGATTTCGGTTGCTCATGACACATGACCGAAAACAAGAAATGGTTCTCTATCCTCACTCCCCTATCACACAAGAAGTATGTGACTTTTGGGGATGACAAGAAAGGTAAAGTCCTTAGTACCGGCATCATCAAGGTAAATGTCCAGTTCACCTTGAATGATGTTTCTCTTATGGATAAGATTAGGTACAATCTGCTCTCTATCTCTCAGCTTGTTGATGCTGATTTGGGTGTGCTATTTCACAAATCTAGTTCTCGTGTTCTTGATTCCTTTGGCAATCTTGTTTTTGACATTTCTCGCATTGGGAAGGTTTTTTAGGCTGATTTCTCATTTGCTCATTCTTATGTGAAGTGTTTGATCTCACAGTCTTCCTCTGAGCTCCGAAAGTGGCATAGGACATTAGGTCATTTGAGTTTTGATTTGTTTTGTTGACTCAGTGGCTTAGGCCTACTCCGAGGATTGTAGTTGCTCAAGTTTGAGAGTAACCTTGTTTGTGCTCCTTGTCATCATGGCAAGATGGTCACTACTTCCCATTCTTCGGTTAACAACATGATGACTGAGCAACCTAGATAGTTACTCTATATGGACACTGTTGGTCCCTCTCGGCTTCACTCCATGGGTGGCAAGTGGTATATTCTTGTCATCGTTGATGACTATTCCTGTTACTTTTGGGTTTGCTACTTGGAAAGCAAGGATGAAGTGTTTGAGCACTTTTGGAGCTTGGCTTTGAGGTTGAACAATGAGCATCCCAACTGCTTGAAAGCCATTCTCAGTAACAATGAGACCGAATTCAGGAATGCCTCTTTTGATCAGTTTTGCCTTGAGCATGGTGTTGATCAGCAGTTTTCCACCCCGTGTGTTTCTCAATAGAACGGAGTCGTGAAATGAAAGAACCGCACTCTAGTTGAGATGGTTGGACGATACTCGATGAGCATAGGACTCCTAGATGCTTTTCGGCCGATGCAATCAGCACTGCATGTTATATCTCAAATTGAATTTTCCTACACTGGATCTTAAATTTTGACTCCCTTTGAGCTTCACTTTGGACGCAAGCTGTCCGTCTCTTATCTTAGGCCTTTTGGATGCAAATGCTTTGTTTTCAAATGTGGCAATTGTGATAAATTTGAGTCTCTCTCTTCTGATTGCATCTTGCTTGGATATATCCCTCATGCCAGATTTTATAAAGTATTTAAACTTGAGACTAACACTGTTCTTGAGTCATATGATGTGACCTTCGATGAGACTGCTCCTTGTCCTCATGATGTCTTTGAGTGCGCACGTGACAAGAAAATGGAGGAGGACATTTTTGTAGATGAGGAACTACAGGGCTTCGACGATAATGAAGATGAACCACTACATCCATCTACATCACCACCCGAGCTTGTTCCTACTTCCACACTCAAAGCAGAGGCTCCTCAGGCTACTACCTCTTCCACAGTAGCTGTTGAGGCATCACAGGTTGAGGGGGAGATCGTCTTTGAGCAGGGTTACTTGAATGAAAGGGTAACATGATCCTCAAGGTCAGCACATCTTTCTTGCTTTACCAACACGCTCTTTTTTTGCTTTATTTGAGCTTTGAGATGTTGGACACAGTCTTTCTGATTCGAGTTGGGTCAATGTCATGCATGTGGAGTTAG
>VSTD030000682.1:0-14933 GCA_008808055.3 Sporobolus alterniflorus
CACGACAGTTGAGATGCCATGAAGAGCACTAGCCTACTCATGATCTTGAGTTGGCAGCCGTGGTAATGAAATTGAGAACATGGTGACATTACCTGCATGGGAATGTGGTTCACATCTATACAGACCACAAAAGCTTGAAGTATATCTTCACCCAACCGGATTTGAACATGACGCAAAGAAGATGGCTAGAGTTGATCAAAGACTATGAGCTAGAAGTGCAATATCACCCGGGCAAGGCTAATGTGGTTACAGACGTGCTGAGTTGTAAGGCTCACTACAACTACTTGCCAGTTATGCATATGATTGGAGAAGAATCCAGCACCTGAGTAATACCAAGCTTGTCGTTGTTCAACATCACCCTCACACCCACCTTAAAGAGTGAGATCATGGCAGCTCAAAGGAATGATTAAGGCATGGGCCACATCAAAAGAAGAATGCAAGAGGGCGACCCAAAGGTTTCTTGTTTTCATGAGGATGCAGAAGGCATGTTGTGGATCAAGGAGAGATTGGTTGCGCCAAAGAAAAAAAGCCCAAAAAAGAAGATTCTGGATGAAGCTCATACCTCTAGGTACTCTATTCAATCGGGTAGTACTAAGATGTATCATGACCTAAGGCAGCAATTTTGGTGGATAATGATGAAGCACGAGACAACTCACTATGTGTCAGAATGTGATACCTAACAGAAGGTCAAGGTTAACTACATGAAACCTGGAGGTCTATTGCAACCATTGAGTATTCTGGATTGAAAGTGGGACGACATTAGCATGAATTTTATTGTGGGTTTGCCATTAACGGCCCACAATTTGATTCGATTTCGGTGATCATAGATTGACTCACTAAATCTGCTCACTTCATACCAAGTATCAAGTTGAGAAGTATGCTGAAATCTATATTGCTCGTATGCTATGCTTGCACAGAGTTTTGAAGACGATCATTTCTGATCGTGGGCCGTAGTTTGTCGCTCACTTTTGGGAGCAACTGCACACGTCCCTCGGAACTCACTTGATTTACAGTTCGGCCTATCATCCATAGATGGACTACCAAACTGAGCGAGTGAACTAGATTCTAGAAGATAAGTTAAGGGCTTATGTGATGGAACATCAAGATTATTGGGACAAGAATCTACCGTGTGTTGAGTTCTCATACAACAACTACCAAGCGAGTCTGAAGATGGCACCGTTTGAAGTATTGTATAGATGTCGATGCCATACTCCACTTAATTGGATTGAGCCTAGAGAGAAGATGATATTGAAGGCACAATTCATGATATCTTACACGTATCACAGTTAAAGAAGTGCCTGAAGGCATATGTGGATGTCGTATTACCCGAAGTGGCTCCGCTCAAAGCAGACTTGACATATCCCGAATCTCCAATCAAGATCCTGGATTGAAAGGATAGTGTCACGAGGTGCAAGACCATCAAGTTCTTCAAGATTCAATGGTGCAACCATATCGAACAAGAAGCAACATGGGAGAGTGAAGAATTCCTGCGTTCACGCCACCCGGTTTTCGCATTATTGCCTTAGTTAGGGAAAGCATGACTGTTCAATGTCCCTACTAGGATCTTTTCTTTGATCAAAGCTCAGGATGAGATTTCCTGTTAGGGGGGGGGGAGGGGGAGGCTGTAACACCCCTGCTGTCTAATGAAGGTCATTAGTCCCTAATCCAAGTCATTAGTACCATTAGGACTTCAATCCTTTCTTTTCCTAAGTGCTCATATTGGCCACTATAAAGAAACTTGGAATTTCTCTATGCAAGTGTGGTGATCTAAAATTACAGTTGTGTACACCTTGGCAAATAAGAATTTTAGAGAATTTATTAGATTTTTCCGGAGAGGTTTCTATCCCTTTAAAATCCGAAGCACATTCAAATCTCATAAAATTGTAGAATTTACATTTCAAATTATGTTTCGAATTGGTAGTTTGTCCAATGGACAAAGTTGTTCCTTATCATCATATCTATCAGTTTTGAATTTTCCAAAAAGTTTTGGAGGACAGGAGGATGTTAGTTTGTATTTTTTAAATTGGGCATTTGAATCAGTTTTGGAAAATCGTTTAAATTCAAGACCGGGGGAGGGCCCGCCTGTCAGCGACGCTTGGCACCAACTTGCGCGCGCCTACGCTCGTGCGACCCAGGTCACTGCTTGCAGCCATCCCATCACCACTACAACACCTACAGCCATCCCATCACCACTACAACACCTACAGCCATCCCATCGGGCCTTGAAGATGTCCACCCACCCACGCGCGTCTTTACTCCATGGAGAAGCCGTTCCCATTCCATTCACACTCCACGCAAATGCACTCCGTCTCACATGTGTGCTCGGGCTGAGTGAAATCAGTGTCAGCATCCTCTCACCTCCCCATCTTCGTTTGTGCAGGAATTGGACCTGGAGAGTGGCCACAGAACCGAGTCGCTAAGCCGAACTCACCACTAAATCGCCCCGTCGTCAGTGAGCCCTTCCACCATGCATTGGCTTAATTTGGTGGGGGAAAGGATCCTTATTCCCTACTCTTGCTTCTTGTCTAGGAATCATCGCCGTCGACAGCTTGACGCCGTACCACCTCATGTTGCCACTGTCTCCGCCGCCATCGTCTCGGTGAGCACCGGTCCTGAGCCGCCATTTGTGTAGTGCCTCATGGGCCCTGGCTCTCCCTCGTGCTGTAGGAAGCTGCCAAAGCACCGCCGGCCACTGCAACCCCATCCTCATCGTAAGACCACCGCCGCGCCACCGTTCCTTCGCTTTCCCGGTGATAGTCCGCTTGGCTGAGCACCCATCATTTCTGACCTACCGAGCGCAACTACAACATCACCCCGGTATGGTGCTGGTACTACTCATGCGCACCTGTTCCTAAGTGGGTACTAGAAAAATGCTTCGTAGTGTTGGGGCTGATAACCTATTTTTAGTATCGGCCATAGCAGTCGATACGATTTGTGAGATACAAAAAATTGAGCATCTTTGGTGCCGGCCGATATGGACCAACACCAAACATTGAAACTTTGGTGTCGGCTGCTTATGTCAGCCCACACAAAAAATTAGTTTTCTAAAAAAAACTCTTGAGCCTAGATCTAGTCCCGTGACACCTAGATCTGAGCTCGCCGTCATCAGGCTGCCGCTTGTCGATGCCGCTACTGTGCCATTGTCGTCCCATTGTTGTGTTGTGGAAGCCAACGCTGTGCCGTCACGATGCCATGGAAGCCATTGCTGCACCGTGGAAGCTGACACTGTGATGTGCCATCGTCGTGCCGACACCAGCCACGATGAGGCCCAGCTGCACTGGGCCAGGTGGTGTCGTGATGCTGCTTCAACGACCGCGGCGGAGGGGACGGCATGCTACATGAGCGGACGCCATGGGAGGTTGCTGCAACTCCGGTGCGGTTGCGCCATGCAGGCCGTGGAACAGTGGAGACCTAGTGCCTCCTCACGGGCTTCTTCCCCAGTGACCGGTCTGGCTCTACCGCCTCTGATGGAAGAGAGAAGAACGAGAGAGAACACCGATTCCCCAGATAAATGAGAGAGAAGAACAATAGAGAGAGAAGAACTGAGACAAGGAGGTTAGATATTTAGGAGGCCCGACTCATGGATGCGGCGCCTTAAAAAATGGTTGTTTATAATTTTTTTGCGTCCGCACCTAAAAATTGAGACAGCCACGCATCTCTTCCAAATTTTTTGACACTCGCACACTTTTCCTACTATTGGTGTCAATTGCCTTAAGCAAACGACACCAAAAATAGGTATTTTTGGTATCAGTTGCTTAAGACGATCATCACCAAAACTAAGGTTTATTTTTTGTGTCGGCCGTCATAAGCAATCGGCACCAAAAAATTGAATGTCCATTTTTGGTGATGGTTGAAACTATTAGTCGGCACCATAAAAAAATCCTAGGTGTCACCATAAATTGTTTTTCTACTAGTGGTACGCCGCCGGCAAGCTCGCGCCCGGGCAACGAGTCCCATCGTGTCGTGCTCTAGATCATCCTGGTCGTCGTTCTTGGGCCCAGCCCAGCTGCTACGTGCCTTTTGGCCATGGGCCTGGCAAGCCTGCGAGCAGGGCTGCCGTGGGAGCCTTGGTTCGAAGCCATCCCATTGGCGGAATTAATCTTTTCCTTTTTTGAATTGGTTTGAATAGATTCAAATTAGTTCAGTGGGTTCAAAAATTCATAGGAAAATGAATTGAAGTCAAAAAAATTATGAAACAAATTTTGTTGTGTAGATCCTGACCTGTTCTAGGGTTTAGAAATATATATCATCATTGTTCACCTCTGTTATCCTTGTTTAATAAACATTCTTGCTTAAACAAGTTTAATCCATAGTAAATTCTATAGATATGACAAACTAGGGAAACCTAAACCAAAAACCTTGTCATGGCAGTCCCTCTTCGTGAAAATTAGTTTCATTCCTGATCATGAGTCTTTCCTCATGTTAATTAGGAATTAGTTTACTTGGAGACTATGATGCCGAATGGGCCAAGATCGTTCTTGCTGTCATGACTGTATCTAAATGGCTTACTCATGTGCTTAGGCAATGCAGAAACTTGAGTTAAGTTAGTTTTAGTCCTTTCTCGCTTATTTTGGAAGCTTAACCATAAGTATTAATGAAGATTACCATTTAAGTTATTCTTTAACTAACTTAAAAAGAGGATAAGCCGTGTTGATGTTGTATTGCTTATCCTTGTCGCTTATCACTAATACTCATGCATGGCATACCGTATAGGTTTTAACACCACTCTTGAGTAAGGAGCATTTGGGGGACAACCTGCGCGAAGATTCCCCGTGACTAACTCTCCTTCCCTTGAGCAAGGCAAGCACCGAATGCATAACCTTCTCTAGGATTTTACTTTGTAATCTTTACTTCATGCAACGGTTGTGCATTTATGTTTAGGAGTTCAATGGCGCCTAGTTGCATTATGAACATCCTTCCATGTTACCTTGATTACACCCGTGATGGGATTAGAATGATAGAATGACTATGCTTAGGAAATAGGCCATCGGTAGAAGCCGAGTAGTTGATAGCCGCACACGATAGGGCCCCTTCTCATGATGGTGGTTTTATGTGGTTTATGTTAGCGATCAAATTTGTGACTCTATGTGAAACTGGGCGGGCAACTAGGGGAAAGTGGAGAATATCCGATGGGAAGGATGAGAGTGGTATGTTTTTATGTTCGGAGCTTCGAAGGTAGTAGCCCCTACCTATGTCGATTGAGGACCGATCGTCTAGCCTCGGTGAACAAGAATGATTATGTACTAGCGCATACGAGATATATGGGGTCTCACAAACTTAGTAGCTTCTACGGTCGCTGAGTTGGACGACACCCCAATGTACTTAACGGATGTACACTGGGATAGTGTGGGAGCCACCCATGAATGCCCATCGAGGTATCGCGTGGAAGACCAACACTAGGGTATGCTGGGCCCGACTCAACTCTTTGATAGTCGTCGTGAACTGTGGCCACTCATGGT
This sequence comes from Sporobolus alterniflorus, assembly GCA_008808055.3. Classification (NCBI taxonomy): domain Eukaryota; kingdom Viridiplantae; phylum Streptophyta; class Magnoliopsida; order Poales; family Poaceae; genus Sporobolus; species Sporobolus alterniflorus. The sequence continues at coordinate 5,460 of VSTD030000682.1, forward strand.
GCCTTCGTGACTCACGTGTGTCATGTTGTTAAGTTATTTCCCCTTGCAAGGTGTATACTGATTTGAATCTCTACGGGACTCTCAGTTATGGGTGATGCTTGTTCACTGCTGTCATTCCGTAGAAGTGCCATTTCACTATGTTCATATGAGATTTATGATTATTGTTGTTAATATGACTACTTAGTAGTTGAGATTGGTGATAATAAAAGTTATTGATTGAGTTACCATGCATGCTTAGCATAGGATGCTAATCTATTCTTGTTAATCTTGTTAACTTGGCTAATAATCATGTTTAAAAGTGTTTAGTAATAGTTGCTAGTAAGCTTGAGTCCTTACTACTTTTGAAGCCTTTGCATGTCTAGTTTTGTGGCTTTCGGGTCACGATGGATAAGTCTTGCTGAGCGTAGTCACTCAAGCTTTGCTCTTGTTATATCTTGTCTGTGTGCACGTGCGGATCTTCCTCCTTTCGGTGACACCGATGAGGGCTGTCAATGGGAGATCCAGATCGATGAGGGCTAGGTTCCCTACTGGGACTCACAGGTGTAGGTCATCCGACGAGGGACACTATCTTATAGAGCGAAGAGTGTGTGCTTACCACGAGAGATAATAACTTCTGCAAACTCCTCATTTCTGAAGTGGTTCTGTCACAAGGTGACAACGTGTTTTGGGTGAGTCTAATAGATAAAGTTGAAATTTTAATTGTTTTTTCTTTGTTAGGAAATTTTAATTTTCTTTTGCATGCAAGAACATTTTTGTTTGGTGGAAGGAGTTAGCGAAATAGAAGCCAACACCATGTTGAACAATTCTACGTGGAAGGAGATCAAGGATGCCTTCAAACAAGCCCGCTTGGTATCTATCGTTGTGTACTATACTCAAGTGTTGAAGCAGCAAATGAAGCCCACGTGTCACACCTGGTTTTAAGGTCAAACTGAATGCTTATAGTATGTGTGCCCAGGAATGAAGTTTACACACATATCGTACAAAAAATGGATACAAGATAACGAATGTCACAATATAATATATTTATTACACGAATAATGTCTTACAAAAGATTAGGTCGAACACTCTTGAAGATAAAGCAGTGGAACGGCACCATAACTCCACAGGCAATTGACCGGGGGTAATCGCTCACCTAGAACTCCTCATTGAAGTACTCTAATTCTTCTTCAGCTTCTGAGCAGCAGTTGGGCAAGGTTGAGTACACTTATGGTTGGTACTCAGCAAGTGGTGGGAGATAACTATAATTACAACCATACAACTCATGACAAATCTCGAATCAATGTTGTCTCACAACTTGACAAGTCTCACCCAGACTTATACCCATCCAAACCAAACCCATACCCACTAATCCAGTGAGGATCCCAGACCACTTGCAACCGTAAGCACAGCTATCATGACAGTTGTACACTCTACAGAGGTTAGTACCCTGTACCCACGCATAGAGATTTCATCACCTTTCAGCGACTAGAAAACCTCCATGTTGGTATGTCGGCCAACGCACAATCACACTTCCGTGGTGTGAGGTCAAGAGATCACTACATGCCTTTACGAAGGTTAACTATAGGAGCATCTCATGCTTCCTACAGTAACCCTAATTAGTAAGCATGCCGTTCCATACCAGACACGTGGTGGCACCTGTTGTCCTGGGGTGTCTACTCTCCAGAATCGGTCCTTAGCTGATTCGAGCATGACTTTCTACAAATGAGATACCTTTCCAGCCCACACCATACCTCGGGCACCTTTCCAATCTGACCACTATCCAACACCGTACATGAGGTACCTTTCAAAATAGTCCACAATCCCATCCGTATACCAGGTATCTTGTCAAAATGTCTCTTGCTCAAACCACGACATCTAACTACCTCATACCATAACCAACATCTCGTGCTAAACCAGTAGAGTGTCATGCTTAACTAGCAATAACACATTGGTGAAGTCCACCAAAGATCTCAATAAAGTGAAGGACACGACTATACAATGACTACAGGGCTAAGCAATATCTATCCATACTCTCATCCTAATATCAATGCAAAGTAAACTATAATATTAATTTAATGCATACGAATGTGTAAAGGTAGAGAGAAAAGAAGTCTATATGGTCAAGGACACTTGCCTGGATTCTCTGCTAGATCCTGCTCAAAGTCTTCTTCGAGATCTTGAAGCTTACCGAAGATCGCAGTGTCTAAATAATAGTGACCGGAAACAAGCAATACAAATAATAAATAAAACGGTACACCAAACAGTACCTAAATACTAAACAAACAGTACCAAAAGATTCTACTCGTTGCTACAAACGCATGAGCATAAGAATCACCTAAATCAAAGCTATGGTCAAGAAGTTAAGAAGGTTTGAAGTTAAAAGATTAAAAAGGTAATTAAAATAAATAAGATTAATTAAGGTAGGAACCTAATCGTAATTATAAAAAGTTAATTAGGGGCCTAAATTTAAAATCACAGGGGCAAAAATATCATTTTGGAAAAGTTCAGGGGTTCAATGTAAAAATACCGATCCTTGGGAATTTTTCAAAATTTTCAAAATTATTTTTGAACTGAAAAAGATTTAAGAAATAAATAATTAAAAATACAGGGGCTAATACATAAAAGATCTGGAATTTTCTAATACGCCATTTATTTTTCTATACAAAATATCACGGAGAAGGTCCATGGACTTGTGGACCGAAACCATGACGCCAATCTATGAGTCTATGGCACATCAAAACATTTTTACCGATCGAATCAGGGTCATTGCTTCTAATGTGGACGGTTGAAGCTTAACCGAGAAAAGATGGCAGCGTTGAGGGTGAGGCACGGTGGCCGCCATTGCCGCTCCTCACGGGAGTTGTCTGCACGCGCTATGAGGTAGCTTTTTAGATGGAAACTGATCCTACGGGGGCGGTGTGACACAAGGAACTCACCAAGAAGTGTCATTGGCCGCGGCGAGCTCTGGATGATGGCGCATGATGGCAGCCAGATTTTCTTGGGCTTCAGCATCGGTGGGAGCTTAGTCTGATGGTCCTCCGGTGGCAAAACTTCATCAAATGGGTGAGGTGGAGTTCCCCGGTGCTTTACGTGGCCTCGGTTTGGGCCGGGCAGCGATGAAATGACACCGCAACGAGGAGGAAGTTTAGGCTAGGGTTTGCTCGGTCTCTTTGCGAAAAACCGATCAGGCACAACTCCTTTTATAGGGATTCCTGTTCAATGATATCGTGCGTGACTGGGACTCTATCCCCATGTTGATTGATTTGATTGGGAGCTCGATTCGGGATGGATTCACTTCAAATTTTTGGTTGGGGATAAACTCCCTTTGAAACCTCGTTTCTTCTTGATCCTCTTCATTTTTCCCCACCGACTCCGAGCGCGAGGAAGGGAGTCCGCGCTGGGTACACCACACGGGGAGAGGCAGGACACGCGCGGTGACGTTGATGTGAACAAGCGGTCCGGCGTAGTGGTGGCCGAGCGAGAGTCCTGCACCAGGATCAATGATGAAAGAGGGTGGCAACTCTTCTTCTTGATAAACCACATCAACGTCATCATCGAACGTCGGAGTATCATGATACCCAGCATCGTCTGGAGTATGTAACCACTCAATCTGAGAGCAGACATCATTTTCTTGGACTGGTACATGTCTTTATGCACTTTGTGAGGCTTCAGAAGGATATCATTGATCAGTTTCATGAGATCATTGCAGCAATTAACGGAGAAGATATAATTGGACTTAATGGCCATCAACTGTGTGATGAAGGCAAGGTGGGTCACTTCTATGTGTTCATGAAGCAGCTCTTCTGAAGCTTTGAGAAGCTTAAAGAATGCCTCAACCTCCGCTGTAGGAGGATGCTCAGTAACCTCTGCTCGTATAGCTTCAAGCATGTCATCCATCCTATCAACGTCCCCCACGTCACAATCATATTCATCTTCTGCTACGACTCTACTACATCACTCATCATGAAATGTCCACACCTCATAGCCTGGCATAAAACCATTCTTACACAAGTGTATGGCAATGGTTTCTTGTCCTCCAAGCACCCTGAATTCTAGCATCTGCTACATGGTCACCGCACAATCTTTGATCACGAGAAAGCACAGTCCAAAAAAGTTGTGGCCTTGTGCATCCACTCATCTAAGTAGTTCCCCTCCTTATCCCAACCACTATACATTCAACTACAATCTTCAGCCACTTCTAAGGCTACACACTAAAGGTGGACAACTCGTTAGCTTCTTTTTCACTTCATTTCTCGGCCCTACATCTATAGGAAAGGATATGTCCTAAACCCACCCAAGAGTGACTGAGAGTGCGTGCTTATGACGAGATGCATGGTTCAGATCCGGATGAGAATTTGGCAGCATAACTCCGTTGTTCTTCAATTGCATGACCGAAATGGTGTAGCAAAGAACATCGGGGTTATGCCACCTAAATTTCGATCGGATCCAAACCAAGCATCTCGTCATAAGTATGGTCTCTCGGTCACTCTATGGTTGTCCAAAAAGGAACAATTCTGAACCTACACGCCTCACATGTGTAGTGCATGTGAAACATGTTGGATCGAAATGGGTGACGCATAGGGTTTTGCAACCTATAACCTAACCGTTGAAATAAGCTAACAATGAAAATAAGAGAACAATTAAATTAACATTGAAATTAAGGAAATAAATAAATTAACAATGCAAAGAACCTAACAATTAAATTAACATTGAAAAAGGTAATAATTAAATTAACATTTAAATAAGCTATCATGGTTTAGAAAGTAGCACTAGCTAGATTTGCCGGGGTCGTGTACCTGGGTACTGCAAGTCGTCGGTTACGGTCCAACAACTTGGATACGACCGGCTCCTCGCACAACAAAATGGCTGGGGAACCATACACCCCATACCAGTGATGACCCCACCACTCTTGGCTAGAGAGGAGTGGGGGCACCCATCTAAAAGGAACTAAACTTAGGAGCGAACCACATGACATGAGACCTGTGAGTTCCCTGAGTGCCGAGCGATGGTCATGGTTGCCGGGCGTCGAAGGGGCTACGCCACAAGGGGCCCCACCTAGCAGGGCATAACCATGAGCACCACGTGCCCCTTGCAAAGAAGGTTCACGAATACCGTACTCCAAACTTTTCAAGTCTGGGCTGAAGGGCTTCTCCCCTTTAACACAAATGGCCAACACGATCCTCCCCCTAAGGATTCGAACCTTGTCCACGAGAACAAGGTGAACCGCCTCAAAGGTTTCCTCATCCCCGGATAAGGATAGTTTGAATCTGACACCATGCCACGTGGGGAAATTAGACCAGGCGATATCGGTCCAAGGGCTTGGTGGGCCAAGGTTTTCATCTTGAGCCTGGGCGATTCTAAGGCTAGCCGACAAAGGACCACGATGGAGCACCCCACGACGGGAACTGTGTCTTCACCGGCATGCCATTCGGCACGCGGGGGGGGGGGGGGGAAGGGGCATGCACTAAGCATCATGCACACAACCTGTGTTGTGGCAAGCACAGTAATAGAGAATGGCGCAGCCTTAGCCCCGAGGGGCCAGGGCCTAAAGCATTTGGGAGCAATGTGCGCGACGCGTGCTTCCCTAAGGGTTTTCGAGCGCCCAACAACATTGTCAAATATGATGGCAAAAGCAATCCCAGCGTTTGGTTGGAGGACTACTACCTCGGGTGCAGGGTGGGCAGGGGGGACAACGAACTCTTCATCATCTAGTTTCTCCCCCATTTACTTTGTTGACATGTCCAAAGCTTGGCTCGACCACTTGCCCAGAAACTTGATCGATTGTTGGCAGGATTTTGAGGAGATCTTCACCGGCAATTTTCAGGGCACATACGTGTGACTCGGTAATCCCTGGGATCTAAAGGGTTGTCGACAAAATAAGGGGGAATTCCTGCAGGATTACACCCAGCGTTTCTCCCAAAAGTATCATGAACTCCCCAAGATCTGCAACGCCGATGTCATCTCGACGTTCTGGTGCAGCACAACCTGCCAAACCCTGGTGCATGAGCTCAGCCATGACAAGCCAAAGACCATGAAGGACCTCCTCAACATTGCCATTAGGCACGCCTCTGGTGAGGAAGTGGTCGAGGGCACCGACAAAGGCACCCGACAAGGGTGCGAAGAGGGGCACTAGAAGCTATAAGAGGGGGTTGAAGTGGCGGCCCCAATGAGTCATGGTCACCACCAGCTATGAGGAAGGTGATAGCAATAAGGTGCTAGCAACTCCGACAAGGAGCTCGTCAATGCTGCCGAGCGTGATTTTAAGCGCCATGCATGGCATCCCATCGACCACTTCGAGAAGCTTCTTGAAGCAACCTTCCCCAATCATACGTACTCTGTTAGGCACAAGTTGAAGGAATGCACCATGATAAAAAACTACATGACCACGGGAACTTTCACCAGAGCCAAGAAGCTCGAAGGCGACCCGATCGGGAAGGCTGTCACCCCTTTCCGTGAAGAGAAGGTGGTCATGTCGATTTACGGTGGGCCGGCCCACCACGAGTCACAACGTAAACTCAAACTTACCGATCGAGCAATCAACGTTGTAAGCATGGTGGTCCCAGAGTACCTGCACTGTTCTGAGTCCTCGATCACTTTTGACCGAATGGACCATCTGGATAGCATCCCTAAGCCGGGGAGGTTTCCCATCATTGTCGATCCACTGGTTGGGATGACCCAACTAACTAAAGCCCTCATGGATGGGGGCAGCGGCCTCATCCTCATGTACATTGACACTTTTGAGGGGCTGGCTTACCCGTGACTAGCTACAAAGCATCCCACACCCGTTCTATGGAGTGGTCCTGGGGAAACAATCCATCCCTCTCAGGTGAGTCACCCTGTCGGTCACCTTCGGACACACGACCAACTATCGCAACGAGATGCTCACATTTGAGGTAGTAGACTTCTCCGGGCCTTACCACATCATCCTAGGGCAGCCGTGTTATGTCAAGTTCATGGCCATCCCCAGCTATTTCTACCTCAAGCTCAAGATTCCTGCACCCACCAAGGTCATCACCGTGGAGGCCAAGATGTAGTGGGTGTTGGACTGTGAGCAGGACAGCATTGAGCTGGCCGCCGTTGTGGTTGCCACGGCCGAACAAAGGGAGCTCAACCTCCGGATACCCACAGCACCACTCAGCCTAACCATGCCATTGACATGTGGCCTTTTGAAGACAGACGAGGATGCCAAGACCATACAAATCGATGCCGAAAACCCTGCCAAAACCATGCAGATCAGGGCCAATTTGGACCCCAAATAGGAAAGCGTGGATCCTGGTAGAAATGTCGAGCATCTCCTGAGAATTCACCGAGCACACCCTCAACATCAAACCCTGTCCAGGGCCGATCAAGCAAGAACAACAACGCTTTCACCAGGAAAAACACCGGGCCATGGGCGAAGATCTATCAAGGCTCTTGGTTGCTGGCTTCATTAAGGGGGTTCAGCACCCAGACTGGATGGCCAACCCAGTTCTCGTATCAAAAAAGAACGAGAAATGGCGGATGTGTGTTGATTATACAAGCCTGAACAAGGCATGCTCGAAGGATCATTTCCATCTCCCCCGAATCGACCAGGTCGTAGATCTCACCGCCGGTTGTGACCTCCTGAGTTTCCTAGACGCCTACTCAGGTTACCACCAGATACTACTCGCTGAGGCAGACCAACCCACCACAATGTTCATCACTCCTTTCGCTGCTTCATAAAAATGCTGACCAGGTTAAAGAACACAGGGGCCACCTACCAGCGGTGTATGTAGTCCTATATTGAAGGGCAAATTGGGCGCGGCCTGGAGATCTATGTGGATGACATCATTGTGAAGACCCGACAGAGCAGCAGTCTCATTGCTGACCAGGAAGAAACCTTCGCTAACCTCAGGCGCTTCAACATCAAGATGAACCCAGAGAAGTGCAACTTTGGGGTCCCCGGGGCAAGCTACTGGGGTATGTCATGTCACACCCGATTTTAAGATCAAAACCAGATGCTCATCATATGTATGCCCGAGATGAAGTTGTCATACATAAAGCCAGAATGTGAATACAGAAAACCAATGTCTTTATTATATAAACTTTCTTACACGAATATTGTCTTTGCAGAGAAGACTATACTGACCCTCTCATTGAGCAACAGTGGAAACTCCAACCGCACAGGCAATCGACCGGGGGCAACACAAGCCTCTAAAAGAAATCATCATCATAGTAGTTCATCTCATCACTGTATTCTGAGCTGCGTTACAACAAGGGTGAGTAGACATATGGTTTCTATTGAGCAGGTGAAGGAGAAAACATAATCATATATGCAGACTCTCAACAGAACTAAAGTTTTACTGCAGAAAGCATCCAACACATAAGATTCATTTACATTAACAACCTATTTACTAAGTGAGTTCATTTCTAAAGACCCAACCCAAAATTAGTTCATTAACAGAGGAAATGGATTGAGAAACCGCTCAACCCAAAATGATTGCCTCACAAACTTGCCACAAACCATAGATATCACCAGAGCTTAACCCAAAACCTAACCACAGACCAATCCAACCAATTAAATGAAAAGGTAACCACCGAGGGTGGTGTGTCCCACAGAGGACAATGATTGTTGCCCCACAGAGGACAATGGTTGTTGCCCCCACAAAGGACAAAAGAATTGACCAACAGACTCAAACCAATAATCCAGACCAAACCAATACTAGAACTAAAACCATTCACTACCATTCTAATCTAGGGAGGATACCAGACCGTTCTTGACTGTGAGCCTAGCTATTATAACAGTTGTACACTCTATAGAGGTTTGTGCCCTGTACCCATGCATAGTGATTTAATCACCTTTCGGTGACTAGAAAACCTCCATATTGCCATGCCCGCTAATGCACAAACATAATTCCATGGTGTGTGGCCAGGATATCACTACATGCCTTTACAAAGGTTCACTATAGATAGTATGGTCTGCCTTGCTAAGGTTTCCTCATATAGGCCCCTCTTGCACCATGCAGTTTACAGGTATAGACATACCCTTCACTGCACCACCGAGCAAGGCACACTCCCTCAAACAATCCTAATTAGTCAGCAAGTTGTTCCAAACCAGACACATGGTGGCACATTTTGTCCTGGGTGGTCAACTCCTAAGAACCGGTCCTTAGCTGATTCGAGTAAGAACCATCCACAACCATGAAGGTAGCCACCTTCCCCACCGTATCTTGACCTTGCTCAAACTCCGGCATCTATCAACTATGGGTCCACTCAAATCGCACAAGATGGACAACCACAATCTGTCATAGCTTAACTTGCAACAAGAGATTAATGACTCAATAACCAAGCTATGACTGTGGGGCTAAGCAAAGCTATTCTACCCATATGCAAACTAGCATCTAGGGTAAAGATATGGGAAGGTAAACATACTATGACTCATCATTTTCTGAATGAAATAATAAGTAAATAGAGAGAGAAAGAAATAATAGGCGCTATTGATCAAGGATTCACTTGACTTGCTGCTCAAACTACTCA
>VSTD030000683.1:0-14931 GCA_008808055.3 Sporobolus alterniflorus
TCACTCACTGATTTGTGTAGGGCACTCATTTTCTTTTTCTCTTTTTCTTCCTCACTCTGAACCTTCACTTCTGAACTATTTTGTAAATTTTCAGCATGGATTTGTTATGGTGTCATTGGCTTCAGTACCATTTCCTTTCCTTTCCACTTGATTATGCAGAGATTGATGATCATATTGCCAAGGTCTCCCTAACAGTAGATGACACACTATCATAGGAACAACATCACACTCTACAGAGTCAATATCTTTACCAATCTTGAAAGGAACTTTTACTTTATATCCAATCTTAATATCTTCTGAATCATTTAGCCATTGCACATGATATGGATGAGGATGTCGCAACAACTTTAGTCCAAGCTTTTCAACCATTTCCTTACTTGCAAGATTATGACAGCTCCCACCATCTATGATTACTTTGCAAACCTTGCCTTCAACCTTGGCTACTGTTTGGAAAAGATTGTGTCAATGTCCATTCTCAGCTTCTTTCACTTGCACACTTAAAAGTTAAGTCACAACAAGCGCAACACATGTTTCAAATTCACAATATGTGTGGACTTTTTCCTCGGCATCCTCAAATTTTCCTTCATCATCAACTTCTTTCTCTTCCTCACTAGCAGATTCATATTCTCCTCGATCACTAACAATGATGGTGTCATTATTTGGACACTCTCTTATAACATGTCCACGACCCCCACACTTTAAAGCATTGAATTCCACTACTCTTGATATTAGATCCCACAGAGGTAGTTGATGAATTCATGGGTTTATTCTTCTCACTTGGAGCAGCAGAGTCTTTACCACTAGAAGTGCCACCAGCAAATGAATATGAGCCTCCACTTGAGTTGCTGATGGTGCCTTAGCCAGCACTACCTCTTGGAGTATACTTGCTTGCACTTGATGTACCTTTCGCACTGAATGGTGCAGCTCTACTAATCTTAATGTCTTGTTGCAATTGTCTTTCAGCTTTGCTTGCTTGATGTACCAACTCAATAAGATTACGATACTGCTGCATTTCCACAATGTGCTGAATATTACGGTGTAAACCAGACATGAAACATGCAATTGATTGCTGTTCGTCCTCATATACATTGGCCCTAATCATTGCCTTCTCAGTCTCCCAATAATACTCTTCCACCAAAAGATTTCCTTACTTTAAATTCTGAAGTTTATCAAAAAGATCCCGACAATAATGTTTTGGTACAAATCTAGCTCTCATTTCTCTCTTCATTTCAGCACATGACCTCACATCTCCTTGATCAACATCTTCTCTGTCACTAAGCAATTGCTCCCACCAGATTAGAGCATAGTCATCAAATTCAAGGCTGCCATTGCCATCCTCTTTTCTTCAGAATAATTATGCAAACGAAAAATCTTATCAACCTTTAACTCCCATGTGAGATAAGCTTCTAGATCAGGCCCACCGTCAAATTTGGGCGTTGTAAATTTACGTTTAGCAAACCTCTCTTCATTTTCTTGATTACGTGCATGATGCCCTTGATGCAAATTGTCATCATCTCGGTGTTGTTCAAGATCATCTCCTTTGTCCCCATCATTCTGCACAACCTCTTCCTCTTCCACGGCCAGCACCATTACCTCCATTCCCATGACCTTGCACTGCAGGCCTCCTAGCATGAGCAGCAGCTTGCCTTTGTAGTTGTAGCTGTTGTTGTTGCCTTGCAAGCCGGGCATCAACTTCTTCATTTTTTTCATCAAGATTACTTGCAGCTTCGAGAATATTGTTAAGATTTCTTAGCTGGGCCATGAGTGCCTGAAGGTCTTGTGACAATTGATCTTGCTTTTCCTCTATGCTTTGCTTCAGCTCGTTGAACTGTGCCATAGTGGCACAATCTTCTATTTTCAGGTTTCCAGCCATTCTCCTATAATATTAGTGAAACAAGAATAGGAAGGATTTGTGGAATACAAAATTTGTAGAATTTTCACAACCTCACCTCTCTTACCAACAAATGCTCTTTTGAATTCCCTGCAGATTACAGAAGTAATGTGTGTAATAGAGAAATGATGGTTAAGTGAATACAAGACCGGTGTTCAGTAAAAAGATGGATTATTTATGGAGCTTGGTAGGGAGTGATGCACATGGAAACCTGTCTGAATTCTAGTTTTTGTAAAGCTAAGTAGCAGTCCAACCAGAAGATCGATGTGTAGTGCTGATCATAGTATATGAAACTTGTATCTAGATCATCACCATGCAAAGATATAAAACTAATTGCAGAACTTGTTGCAAACATTCATGAAACAACAGATGATTCTTTCTTTCTTTCACAACTTTTTTTAACATTTCTACTTTCTTTCTTCTTTTTCACTCTTTTTTAACTATATCAACAACACACAAAGAGGGAATATGATCAGCAACTAAACACATATTCTTATGGACTGAAACTTAACAAAACTCACTAGAAAAACATATAGAAACAAAGGGTTAAGCAAACATATAATTCTAGCTTTTTAGTGGATAGGACAAATACAAAATATATGTAGCTAGGGGTAAAAGATCCTACCGTGGCAATGAAGCTCTGAAACCAAATGACACAGACTGAGTCCCGATCTTTACGACGTAGGATTATGAACATGATAACTAGCTGCAAGCAGCCGGGATAACTAACTAGTACAATCTGACGAATAAAACTAAAATTCAACCACCGTCTTTAACCAGCAACCTGAATCGAGGATTCACCCAACCAGACTCTCAAAGAACCAACCAAGAAAACCTGCAATCAATGGACCAAGAGCACTAATTGGGAGCCAATGATGCGTCCGCTTCTGTAATCCCGTGAGGAAATCACAAGAGCAAAGGGGTAGAGATCACTCTCTGATTTTGTTAGCAAATAGCTAAACAAAGGGGGTAATTTCTCAATATCAAAGTCTGTCGAATCCAGAGAAATGCTACATATTTATACTAGGAAATACCCTCCTAGTTTAGGTGTGAAAGGACCCTTCAGTTGATGGGTTTAGATTATTCAAAGAGTCACCACGAAATGCATTCTCGTGGTGCCTCGTGCAGTCCTTTCAGCTCCTGGCCCCTTTGCAGTAAAATAGTCATTACTCTTGATTGGGAAGTCCAAATCACAAGCCATTTGTTGCATTAGAAAGTTAACTTAATTATATTTCCACTGAGTACTTGTTAAACCCAAGAGTCATCGGGAATCAGGAGATATGATAGCTTCTTTTTTCAGTCCAAACTGGCTCGATGGTGGCATGATCTTGTGGCTCGACCTTGTCAGCATGATTTCCTTTGTATGAACCATGTAGTAGGATTCCTCCCCCTCTTGAAGGTCTTAGTAACCTTGATGTTTGAACCTAATAATCACCAAAATAGAACTTTTAGGTAGTATAACATTCTCGATTATATTATTATCAAATTCGGCTACGAGTGAAGTCACATGTTGATGTAACTTTTTGGCACGACTTCTTGTCAAAGGTCCATGGTTCATTTTACTTGATGTATCTTTCTTTTGGTTCATTCGTTCGATCATATGTATGGATGGAATGTCTGCATCACTTAGTATTTTATGATTTCTGATAGGACAGCAGGAATAGGATTCATGACAGACACCTTAGACGCTAACGGGGACGGAGGCCATTGAACGGGTGACCCGAGGATAGAAGAGGAGGCATCAACGGGCCGAAGGCCGGAGTGTTTGACGAAACCCTAATCAGAAGAGACATGTGTCACCATGTGATAGGCTCCGTGTAAAGTAGTCAGAAGAATGAAATTGCTGTAATGCCTTTATGACTGTACACTTAGTGTAAACGGGGTAGTTAGGTGGGCCGTTCGGACATTATTACCGGGCCCCCTAACCACCCCTATAAATAGAGGAATCCAGTGCATTTATTACCCTCTACACTGTGTTGTTGACACATTCATAGTCATCAATCTTCAACGCGCTCTAACTAGCCAACATGTCCACCGCAATAGGCTCCATCTAGAATGGCAGAGCTGCCAGTTCCACCCAAACCAACAGAGCTGTCACACACCAGTCACCTCTGAGGGCACCTTTGTTGTTTCACGTCATCCATGGTGACACCGACCTCGATAAAATCCAAGTGCAAGACTGGGATGAGGAAGCTGAGGAAATTGAAGCTACTGTAGAAGACGAGGAACTGATCAAGGTCCAGCAAGAATTAGAGGGGCTCCGACAAGAATAAGAATCTATTGTGAGATGACAAGCAGTCATCCAGTGTGCCGAAACTCGATGGCAGCACATCAACAGGGAGTGGGCAAGGCTTATAGAGCTACAATACACTGTTGCCATGCTCCGCTAGCAAGAGCAGCGCCAATAACCCAGCTCCACCAAACTATCCTATCCCCCCACCACCTCCGTCGTTCAATGGCATCCTTCATAACCGGCCACCATCGCCACCACACAACCAATACTCCTCACCGCCTCCACCACAACTCATCATAGCAGATGCCAAATGTCCACTGGTCCACCACCTACAGCTCGCACCATGGCCTCCGCACTATCGAGCCACACCTCCACCCAAATAATACGAGAACGCCAACCCCCACAAATTCCTTATGCCCTACAAAGCCGCCACAACTTCAGCGGGGGGAGACGAAGCTACCCTCGCCAAATCCCTAATCATCTCCCTAGAGGATGCTGCCATAAACTGGTATTTCAGACTCCCGCCAGGATGCATCTACTCTTAGCCTCAGTTGAAAGAGAAATTCCTACTCAACTTTCAAGGGTTCCAAGCGGAGCTCAACTCAGAGGAAGACTTTCTATCATGCACTCAGAGAGAGAGAGAGAGAGAGAGAGACTCCCCAATTTCTATCGAACGTTTTTGCAGTAGAAGGCTCAAGCCCCGAAGATATCAGATAATCAAGTCATCACCCAAACTATCAAAGCCTTGCGCGCTGGGCCTCTGCACAGTCACCTAGTCAAAGAGCGGACCAAAATAGTGCTGGAGCTCTATGAACAATTCGCAAAGTTCTGCAAATCTAATATTCAACACTGTTGCAGGCTTGAGAAGCAAAGGAAGCCAAACGAAGCCCCAAGACCTCGCTACAACAAAAACTAATGCAGCTACCCCAAGCTTGTGCATAGCATCGATTCCGATGAATGTGGGCCACCGGAGAATTGGGAGAAGAATTATGGGACACCCTCATAACAAACAAACCAGATGAGCTCCGACCAGAGATTCAATCAATACAGCCAAAGAGTCAGATCAGCGTGTCGGGGTCGCGGTCGTTGCCAAGGCCCTTATATAGTCAGACCTCCATACTACATGTACCATGGTAGCGAGACTGACCATCGCACCAAAGGCTATCCCATCTTTCTAGAGTCAAAGAAAAAAATGGAGCAAGACTCCGAAAAACCTATGCAGCAATCAACGTACAGAGAAGTCAACCACACCATGCAATGGGCCCCTCACTACCAGCAATATTCTCCATCGTATTCTTTGTTGTTTCCAACACAAGCTTACCAAAATAGCCAAGGCCAACCTTCAGCATATTATCAATCCTACCATTATGCCACAACCAATCATTCACAACCTTCACTAGCTCCATAGATAAAATACCCCTCGCCAGCTCCGCAGATAACAAATCCTCCAGTAGTTCCGCAAATCACCTATCCAACACAAAATAACACCAACCCACAAGTAAAAACCGAAGCCAACCCACAGCCATGACCTCCGCCACAAATCCAACAATGCTAACAACAAGATGAAGCCTTCCCAACTCATGGCACAATCCTTATAATCATCGGAGGCTCCAATACCGATTTTGAGATAAAGCAACAACGCCGAGACTATTATCGCCAAGTCAACCATGTCACCATCAAAGGCCTATTACCCAAACCAAATGGTCCCACATGCCCATGACCTTCTCCTCCCAGGACATCAATTTAGCTTCATTCCCACACACTGATCCCATGGTCATCACAGTCCACATCGACAAATGGAATGTCACCAAAATCCTAATCGACAATGGCAGTCAAGCCAAGATTCTCTTTCTAGCAGCCTTCGACAAAATGGGTTTTGACCAAAAACAACTCAAAGAATCATCGAAGCCCCTCTATGGTTTCCGCAGTAAAAGAATTGAACCGGTCAGGGTCATCACATTCCCCGTGTCACTCGGCACTCCTAAAAATGCTCGCACTGAATACATCACCTTCAACATTGTCGACATGGCATATCCCTACAATGCTATTTTTGGGAGGGGCCTCTTAAACACTTTTGAAGCTGCCTTACACTAGGGTTACCTCTGCCTCAAGATACTAGCAACCTTCGGCATCATAACGGTTTTTGGTAGTCAACAAGAGTCCAGAAACATTGAAAAAGGCTTTGCTCTAGGGCATAAAAATGTGAATTTTCTGCGAGAAGAATAAGAACAACGCAACACCTCTGTCGGTAAGTGCAAAGTAGAAGCTCCGGTAGAATACAAGAAAAGCATTAAGGGTGAGAGTGAATTCAAGAAAGTACCTTTGGACTCAAGAGTCCCCGATCAGATAGTTTGCATCGGCACGGAGGCCAGTCAGCAAGAACAAGCGGAGCTGTTAGCCTTCCTAGACAAAAACAACGACGTCTTCGCATGGTCAACCTCTGACTTAGTGGGGTCAGCAGAGATGTAATTGAGCACTGGCTACAAGTCAATCCAGGTGTGAATCCCACGAAGAAGTTCTGTAAGATGTCTGAAGGAAAAGTGGAAGCAGTGAAGGCAGAGGTCCAAAGGTTAGCGAATGTGGTGATGGTGAGGAAAATAAATGGCAAATGGCAGATGTGTACCGATTTCATAGACTTAAACAAATGTTGTCTAAAGGATGACTTCCCCTTCGCCAGAATCGACAAAATTGTGGATTCTACCACAGGTTGTGAGATGATGGCATTGCTGGACAGTTTCTTTGGCTATCAGCAGATATGGCTTCACAGAGAAGATGAAGAGAAGACAAGCTTCAACACTCCCTTTGGCACATACTGCTACCTTCATATGCCTGAGGGGCTCTGCAACGCTGGGCCAACATTCTGCAAATGACGAAGGCGGCATTGAAGGATCAAGTTGGCAGAAACATGCTATCCTGTGTGGCAGATAGTTGTAGCCGACAGAAAAGGACACTTACATCTCTGATTTGGTATAGACCATCATGAATATGCGTGAAGCCAGGTTGAAGCTCAACCTAGAAAAGTGTATATTTGGGGTCACAAGAGGCAAGGTCCTTGGCTATTTAGTCTCAACAAAAGGTATCGAAGCAAACCCAGACAAGATCAGAGCCATCGCTCAGATGCAACCCCCGTAGAGCAGAAAGGACATCCAAAAACTCACAGGTTGAATAGCATCTCTAAATCAGTTTATATCGAAGCTAGCAGAGTGAAGCTTACCCTTTTTTTTACCAAACTCAGGGGCTCCACAAAGATAGACTATGGAACAGAGCAGCAACCAGCCTTCGATGACCTAAAGCATTACCTCGAGCATTTGCCAATGTTGTCAAGCCCACACCAGGGGCAGACTCTCATCTTGTATGTCTCAGCAATGCACTCAGTAGTTAGCGGAGCTTTGGTTGTTGAGAAGGAAATCACGCACAAGGACAAAGCAACGAAGCAGTAGTTCCCAGTATATTTTGTATCATAGGTCCTCACCGGATCCAAGAAGTTCTATTCCAAGATGAAAAAAAATTGCTATGCAGTCATCATGAGTGCAGGAAAGCTCTGACATTACTTCAAAGCTCACACAGTCAAAGTCTTAACCAATCGGCTGTTGGCCAACATTTTCTTCAATAGAGACAGATCTTGAAGAATCAGTAAATGGGCAATGGAACTATCAGAACATGTGGTCGACTTCGAGAGGCGCAGTGCAATAAAATCACAAGTCTTGGCTGATTTCATAGCATAATGGATGGAGCTTGGCTCCGCAACAGAGGGCGAGGTGCCCAAATCACCATGGTTGGCTTATTGCGATGGAACTTGGGGAGCAGTAGGGGCTAGAGCAGCGACCATACCCATTTCACCATCGGGGATCAAGCTGCGCTATGCAGCAAAGTTGTAGTTCAACAGTGAGGCAGATAAGTGTACTGATAACATAGCAGAATACAAGGCCATGTTGCTGGGGCTCCACAAATTAAGAGCCATTGGGGTCCAGAGATGTACCCTTCGTACAAATTCTAAAGTGGTTGCTAGGCAAATAGAAAAGGAGTGTATTGCCAGGCAGCCTACCCTCCAGAGATATCTGGCCCTTGTCAGAAGGATGGAGAATTACTTCAAAGGGTTTACCATAGAGTACATCAAGTGAACCAAAAACACTGAAGCCGATGAATTGGCGAAAGCCGCAGCCCGCAACACTCCGATGCCGCTGATGTATTTTTTCAAGTCCTCAAACCCGCCTCAATCAAAATAGTTTTGCTAGAGCCCAGAATTATCAATATCATCGAAGGAGAGGATTGGAGATCTCCAATAATGGCATACCTCTGACATTATTATGAGCCACATAGTAAAAATGAGCAAATCAAAATGCAGTAGTGAGCGAAAGATTATTAGATAGTTGGTAACGAGATGTACAAGACCTCCGTCTCAGGTCCCCTCCTCCGGTGTCTCAGCAAAGCTGAAGGTCAAGAAATACTCAGGAAGTCCATGAAGGAATCTATGGAGGCCACAATGGCGCACGTGCACTAGCAGCCAATGCCCCTCGGCAAGGTTTCTATTGGTCGGCCATGATCGATGACGCAACCAAACTTGTATCAATCTGTGAAGCTTCTCAGAAATTTTCCCATTGCCACAAGGCCCCCACGCAACTTTCACAGTTGATTGCCCCATCATGGCCCCTATAGCGGTGGGGCATAGACATCGTGGGCAAGCTTACACCGGCATAGGGAAACTACAGCTTCACCATCATCACAGTGGAATACTTCACCAAATGGGTTGAAGCAAAGCCTGTAACGAACACAACCTATGCCACCATCCAGAAATTCTTCTTGCAAAACATCATATGTCACTATGGGGTTCCCCGGCAAATTACCGTCGATAATGCCAAGTACTTTGATAGTGCCATGTTCAAGGATCTCTATAACCAGGTCGGGACGAAGGTCTCCTTCACATCTGTATACCACCCATAATCCAACTAAGCAGTTGAGCGAGCCAGTGCCCTCATCTTTGAAGCAATAAAAAAAATACTCAAAGGCGAGAAGAAGGGTAAATAGGTGGAGGTCATGCCCAAGGCAGTATGGAGTCACAACACAACAGTCTATAGAGCCACTAACTTCACCCCATTCTGGTTACTATTTGGAGCCGAGGCAGTATTACCAGAAGAAATTAAGCATCAAAGCCTGCGCACAACAGCGGAGGTGCCACCATGCCCCAGCAAAGCCAAAAAAAGACTTATTGGGATTAGAAAGGCTCAAGGCAGTAGCAAATCTATAGAAGTATCAAGATGAGAGACGGTCCTAGAGGGACCTTAAGGTCAAGAAGAAAGAGTTTGATGTTGGCAACTTAGTTCTCCTGCAGAGCCCTCGCACAGAGAGCTCCGGCAACCTCAAACCAAAATGGGAAGGGTCATACATGGTCATTGAAAAGACAAGGCCAGGGGCTTATCGCCTCGCAGATCCTCAAGGCCCGAAGCTGGAGCATTCATGGAATGCAGACAATCTTTGTCGATTTTGCATTTAAGTAACCTTTTTTGTAAGGCGCGGGTCTCGTAGCATATAAATGAGCCTCCGTCACTAGACACTCATTTTTGCATTTATTCCTAGGGCTCGTACTCTTTTCCTCATAGGAGAAGCCCACAAGGGCGTGAGGTTTTTAATGAGGCAGAGCCCATGTAACTCTAAAGCGGTAATATAAGCTTCATTTCCCAAAACATTGATCACCATCATCGAAATCGCTAGCAATGCTAGCTCCGTATTCGATAAAAGGCTGCTACGTAAGGTAAGCCAAAGCCACGAGTGAAGGCGCATTAATGCCACCTTGGTTCATTGGCTAAAAATGAAAGACATTCGAAGATAAAAGAGGCAACCCCAAAACGCAAGGGGCTCAAAACAAAGTCCACCGTTGAAAAAAGAGGCAACCCATAAAATGCAAGAGGCTCAAAACAAAGACCTCCGATGAAAAAAGTGGCAACCCCTAAAACATAAGGGGCTCAAAATAAAGACCTCTGATGAAAAAAGAGGCAACCCCCAAAATGCAAGGGGCTCAAAACAAATACCTCCGATGAAAAAAGACACAACCCCCAAAACACAAGGGGATAGAAAGCGAAAGCAATATCAAAAATCAAAAATCAGAAACCGTTAGCTCATCGAGGCCAGCTTCACTAAACTAACGCTTTAAGGCGAGGGTGACGCTTTTTGGCTTCATCTGAAACGCAAAACAATAATGGCAAATCGCATGAAAGCGATATCGAAAAACTTAACTCAGGAACCATAAACTTACCAAAGCCAGCTTCGCTAAACCAACACTTGAAGGCGAGGGTGACACTTTTTGGTTTTATCTCAAACGTGAAACAATAACGGCAAATTGCACGAAAGCGACATCAAAAATGAAAACTAGGAACCGTTAGCTCACCAAAGTTGGCTTTGCTATACTAATGCTCAAAGGCGAGGGCGACGCTTTTGGTTCCATTTTCTACCAATCGAACAAACGAAGCTAGGGGCGACGCTTTTTGGCTCGAAAGATAAGTAAACACATACGAACGATGATGACATTTTTTGACTCAACTGCTGAATGTGAAATTTCAAATCTCCAATCAGACAAAGAATGTACCACATCATACATAACGCGGACAAGTCACAAAAATCACGAAGGTGCTAAAGCACATAAAGACCAAAGGCAGCACATAATAAGTAAATCTCAGTTACTGTTCTAGCATTATTTCTCATTCTATTTCTTCCATTCTGATCGAAGGAGAGTATCGACCATCTTTGAAAGATTGTCTAATCACAAGTGGGAGCTCATCAGAGGGCCCCCGCTTCTACATTTTCTAAAACCTAATCAGCCAATGTCTTTGTGGACCTTCGACTGTGACATCTAACACTACCAGAGTGTGGAGTCCGCTGCACGGTAGTCCTTCTCGGAGCCTTAGCACCACGTGTTCCCTTCTTGGCCAAAGATGGCGCCTCCGTGTGGGCTGGAATAACTCACCCAGCCATGGGCTGCCATGCTTCAGCCTCCGAAGAAAAACCAAATAATATATGTGAGCAAGTGCAATAAATAAAATATCAATATCATGAAGAATATTCATAGAAAAATTCATTCCATTTCACGAAAGGTGCGAAGCCTCAGATTGGCCAAATAACTTTACAAAACACTCATTTCGAGACATAAAACTCCACTCCCTCACACCTCAACTCTTTTGGCATCCACATCAGCTTCGGCGTCTCCTTGCGGGGTGCCAGCTTCAGTTCACCTTGGGCAGTAGTCGCCACATCTTCATCATCACCATCACCTAGAGTCTCCGACTGAAACAAGCACTCTGTTAGCTAGTTTACAATGCAACATATTAACTCTAGTTATCACAATCATTTACCATCGTGCCGTGGACTGCTTCAAGCCGGCGAAGAGCCTTAGGCAAGCCATGTGGTTTCCACTAGCTCCACATGATCCACCCCACCAGTTTGTGCACATCATCGGGGACATCTTCCAAGGTAGAGGTGCCACTGGATGCGGCCAAGTCATGAAGCTAACCCAACTCTTGACACTTGTTGCCATTCAACATGTTCAGAACGCCCTCAATGCGCAGAATGGCGAAGTTGTCATTTAGCCGCCAGACGGTGTCTGGCATAGTCTTCACCTCCCCGATGACCTAGTTGATCATTTCTTCCACCTTCACGCCTTTGTCGGGGAAAGGCAGACATTGCACCTTGACTTCCTCAAAGGACGAAGCAACCGCTTCATGAAGTTCGTGGAGCCGATGGCATACAGTTTGGTGGTACTCCATGTAGCTGCGGGTCTCCAGATCCAAATCTTCATGAAGTTTACCGAGCTCTATTGCGTGGGCCTCTGCAAGTTTTGCCTTCTCCTGTTCGGCTTTTTCATTAAGTGTTTTCTATTTTTCTGACAGCCTCTGATAGCTAGCATGCATGTTATACCTTTCACACTTCAAATCGGCTCATGCCCCCTCAAGCTCTGTGATCTTGTTAGCTTGCAATTTCATCAACCCTCTAGCTCCGCCATCTTGGCTAAATGCGACGATTCATTGGCCCTCTCTTCGCACTATTTCTCTGACAGCGCAAGTGCCTGGGAAAGAGTGACCAATCAGAGCAAGTACAACAACATAAAAATATGAAGGAAAAACAAAACTTACACACCGTAGGCAGTTTTCTAGGTCTTCATCCAAATTTTGCAACGTCAAATCCAACGAAGGCAAAAGCCAGTTAGCACCTGCAAAATAGTCATCAGGGCACGTGGTAGCAAAGCAAAGCTAAAACACAAAAACTTACCAGACGCCGGTGGCGGCGGAAGTGAACACTTCTCTCTAGTCTTTTTAGGCGATGGGGACTCACAAACATCTGGCGATGAGTTATTGCCGAGATTATTGAAGGTTGGCACTTGGGTAGTGCACCTAACGTGAGTCATGACACCTCAACTTTTTGTTTCCTGACGGCCGCCTGGGAGGCATCGGAGCCAGGAACGGGGCGGGGAGCGGCACCCCCATTTGTTCAAGAACTCAGTTCAGACAACCACCACTCGGAATGTTTCCCGTCCTGAGGGCATCATACTCCTTTGGCCTGAAGCTCTCTAGTACTCTCTCAGCCTCCATCTCTATCTCTGCTAAGACATGATTGGCTTGTTTAGTAGCGATGTTTTCAACCACAAACAGCGGCAAAGGAGTTTCCACCTTCGACACGAGAGTCGTGCCAAGGGTCACACTGTCAAAGTCAAAGCTAGCAGCCATCGAATACATCTTGCACGCGACGTACTCTTTGACATCATCGCGGCCCTTGATAGTAGCAGTTGCCCAAACAAAGGCAGCATTGTTGGGATCGTTGTCTAGGCACTCTACTTCGAGTTCTATGGCATAATCCAACTCGCTCATCCACAAGTGCAAGGCATGCACACTTTTCCCTCCTTCAGAGCTCTGACAACAAGGCACACGGCAATAAAACCATGATCTTGTCCATCCCGCCGACCATTTGTTATTGATCGCAAGGCTAAGCTTCGGACTGCCTATAACTCCCCATGTTACAGAAATCCTAATCAAGTCACTTAAGTTGGAATTAATTCATAATGCAAGAGCAAATCAAGTCATCGTAGCTTGAAATCAGAATTCAAAATCAGGATTCAAATTTGAAGTTTTCAAGTTCTGTTTAGTGTGGACCGATTGACTTAGTTAGCAATTTTTGAGAATTTATTTGAATTGAATCAGACATTGCTCCCAAAAGATAATTTGTTCCCCATGGACTTCTCTACAAGTGCGCAAATCTAAAAAAATATTGAGGTCAGAAATTATTTGTTTCAAGGATCCAAACAAAGCTATTCGACTCAGCTTCCAGACCTAGAGAAATTCCTCCTGTTTTGCTTAACAATTAGCACCTTTGGAAATTCCATATCTTGCTCAATATTGGGAGATGGTGTGTGCATGTCACCTAAATTATAGTGCAAGATGTTTAGATCATCATGGAGCACTTATTGTCCAACTTTGAGCTCTGGTGGGTATGCAATAGTGGTTGCAAATAGGCTAATTGAACAGATTTTAATCAACCCAGATTTGACTCGGAATCTTTGGAATAATGGTCTGTGCTAAGTTACACCCATACTTCACTAAGTCTGGAATAATTCCTTTTTTCCCCGTTGTTCAAGTTCTTCTATCCTACAATGGTCTGTGCTAAGTTACGCCCATCCTTCACTGAAGCACCGAAGTGTAGTCCCAATTGTCATGGATTTGGAGCACAACAGATCTTAGCCCACATCGTCCCCATAAACCTCGAGATTTTGTTGATTCGCTAGTGTTGGTATGTTGATCCACTGAACACCACTATTCTTTTCTCCCTTCCTGATTAGATCATGACGTAAGGAGTGGTGATTCTATGTTTATCCAGGATTAGACCATGATTTGTATTATCAACTTTTTTCTCATAATTTTGATTTTTTATCTGTAGCAGTGTAAATATTTTGGACCGGTCTATCCATGACCTGTGTAGTTTTGATTTCACCACTATTACATTAACGTGATGTAGTAGATTACTTGGCTCCATGTAGGTTTTAATTTAGGTGTATCATCGTTGTGTTCATGGGTTTGCAAATACTGTGCTGTCGTGTTCAACAAACTCTTGTAATTTTGTTATATCATGCACCTACTTATTTTGTTTGTCATGTACAATACACACTACAGGAAAATCATAGGCCAAAAGCCGACAAAAATACATCTAGGCCAACGAACATACGTTATGTTTGTCAGTTAACCGATGGTCATATCCAAACATAAGTAATCGAACGTAATTCTTTATATTTGTCGGGGCCGACGAACATAATTTATGTTCGTCGGTGATGTCGCACCGATGAACATAATTTATGTTACCGACATATGTTCATCGATGGCACATCACCGACGAATATAAGGGGCGTCCTCCGTGGCAGCCGGCCAAGGCCACGTGGCCCTTATGTTCGTTGGCTCACAGGCGAACATATTTCAGGCAACAGACCGAGGCGGTTGAGGTGGTGGACTGGGTCATTGTCATTCGGGTCGGGCCAGTGGTGGGGCACGTCATTTGTCGGGGTGCTGGAGGCGACGGGCCAAGGCAGTTGAGGTGCCGTCAGGGTCGGTGCTGCGTTGTCTGTCCAGGGTCATGCAGTGGAGACAGCGTTCAAGGGGGGCCTGCTTCCTCGACGGCAGCATGCGGCATGTAGCGACAGCGTGCGGTGGCACATGTGTGAGAGGCAGTTTCCAAATGAAAGGGAAGAAGAAAAAGGAGCACTGGCGGTTTCTAAATCCCCTTATGTTTGTCGATTTGATATAACACTGACAGACACATGAGAGTCGCGCCACATGTG